>JAEMWC010000111.1:515000-527500 GCA_016490735.1 Pachyseris speciosa
GCGGTACGATCAGAAAATCAAGGAAAACGGCGAGTTGAGGAAAAAGTTGGAAGATGCGTTATCTGAGCAGACCCGTATGCAACGCAAAATTGAGGCGCTTGAAAAGCAAGTGTCTGACACTGAAGAAGCTCTAATAAGCGAGGCCCATTCCAGCGCTAGCAAGGTGAGCGAGAGTCTTTCTGAAAAGGTTTGAAGTCGTCCAGCGTGAGGGGCGAACAAACCAGTTTATCATACAGCTGCAGATGAAACTCTTAGCATCACACGAGGAAAACGAGACACTCAGACGACAGGTGGAAGACGTGAAGGCTTCCAACACGAGCTGGTGAAGCAGCTCAGCAAAGTTAACGTGGATTACGCCGTCAAGAAGAAAGAACCACCAGCTCTCCTCAGCAGTTAAGATCTCAGTCAGCTGAAATGAAAAGCTGCGAAGGTACGAAGCAAAAGTTAAGGGAGGTACAGTTCCACAACGCCAAGCTGCGCTGTGAACTACAGGAGAAAGAAAGCGAAGTGTTGAGCTGATCGAAAATGAAACACTGGACTGAAGCGCTGAAAGCACGTTTTGATCTGATCGTAGCTGAAAAAAAGCAAGTGTTGGAAAATCACGAGATTGTCGACAGCAAGTGTGCTTCCCAGCTCGATGAGATATCCGAATTAAAGATGAAGCTTAATCACAGAGAGCGAGACTTAGAAGAACTAAATCGCTCATACAAAGAAGTAGAAGACAACTCCAGAATTTTACAGAGAAGAACGGGATTTTTATTGCAAATGAAGGATGCCGCGCTGGAACTCGAGCAGACCAGAGAGAAAGAAGAAGCCGAAAGGCAGAAAAAAATGCTCGAATGCAAAGAATTGAGTATTCGCCAGCAGGCGGAATACGGCCAACAATTTGAAAGGAAGTATGAAGAAGCTAAAAAGGAACTTACTACTGTTAAATTGAAGTTGAAGCAGGAAAGGGAACAAAATGAAGAATTAAGGAAGAAGGTCTCCAGGATCGAGGCAGAGTTGCAACAAAAGGTAATAGATCAGTCTGGAAAGTACTTTCCTTGGGTTGACACCTCCATATTTCCCGCTTTTTTAGATTAAAGGCCCGTTTAAACGGTTTCAACATTTGACCAACATTCGTTCAACAAGATTTGAACGAATGCTGGGCAAATGTCGGAAGCGAAAACAAAGTTGTGCGAAGGCCGTTCAAACGGTTCCAACATTGCGCCAACAAAGGAACCAACACTTCGAGAAATTCGATTGCGAGGAACTAAGAATTGCGACTTGATGTGAGCATGCGTGTGCTCTACAATTGTTGAACGGAGTGTTCAAACGGCTTCAACACCAATCAACATTTTCGAGAACAAAGAAAAAGTTGAATCGATGGTGAATGAAAGTTTAAATCGACTTTAATTTGATTCAACACGCTTTCAACAAGCTTTCAACTTTTTTTACGCTTTAACAATTCAATTCAATTCAATTCAATTCAATTCATATATCATTCACGCTTTCAACAATGTTGGACGATCTGTTCAAAGGCACCCGACATTTGGTTCAACAATGTGTTAAACGCACGTTGAAGCAAATTTTGAAGCTGTTTAAACGGGCCTTAAGTGTGAAAACGTTTACGTACGCATCCTCCACTATCACTACCACCACCACCTTCACCACCGCTACCACCACCACCACCTTGACTACCACCACCTTGACCAGCACCACCACCACCACCACCACCACTACCAACATCACCACCTTCACCACTACCATTACCACCACCGCCACCACCACCACTACCACCACCACACCTACCATACTACAACCACTACAACTAGCACCACCACTACTTCCACCACAACCACAACTACCACTACTGCTGCCGCTAGTACTAGCACCACCACCAACACCACTACCACTATCATTGCCACTGCCACCACCACCATTACTACCACTACCCCTACTACTGCTAATATAATAATAATAATAATAATAATAATAATAATAATAATAATAATAATAATAATGATACATTTCTATAGCGCTAAAACTATAAAAATATCCTCAAGCGCTAGTTCTACAGAGATGATAAATTGAAACATTATTGATAAAAACCAAACCTTAGTTTTCGCTGGCCCACCGACGCAGCACCGCAGTTTCTTATACCTTAATCAATTTGGTCAACATTAACGATCTCGCTACCATTCTTAGTGATGGCCTAAAGGAAATCTCGGGATCACTGTGCCAATTGACTGAATAAAATTATATTTCCAATTAGGAATCAGCTCTTAAGTCTTATTTGGAAGAAGACGATTCCCAGGGGGATCCACAGAGTGCCAGTCAAACCCAGCCCTCTCAAGAAAACGAACCAAGTGGGACTGGAAATGAATTTGCATTGAATTTCTGGAAAGAGCGCGAACCTAAAGAGGTCGTTGGAAGTATAATAAGGCGCTTGGACACAAACAAACAGAAACCCAAAGAGGAATCAGCCAAGATACCGTCATGACAAAAAGTAAGAGCTTTGACGAGAAACTTGCCCAGATCATTCCAGAGTTTGAAAGCTTACCCTTGGAAACACGTAAGGGATGTAGCCTAGATCAACATATGATGAAAGAGAACCTGCCTTACACGCTATTGGCCACAATGTACCAGCCGATGAAAAGCCTTAATACGTCATTTCCCGACGTTCTCAGCGTTGCGATGGGGCAATCACATGACAGTTCTACCGTAAAGAGAAGGCTTGGAGTTCGTAAGATGTCTGCCCCGGTATTGACTGACTTCCTTTCCTACCGCAAAGAGAGAGGAGTCGGAGATGGAGAGGGGAGCCTGTCTGACCATGAACCACTGGGTTTTGAGGACGAAGAAAAAGAAGAAGCACAGCATGAATTCCGCGCTCGGACACAAGCAATACCCCGCAGAAATGGTGAGCGACGCCAACGACGACTCACAGAGCCAGCCTTGTTCTGTCAGGACTTCTCAGGAATGGAACATTCCTTCACTTAAAGTGTGACACAATTTAAAAAACTTCTACTGTATTGGTAGACCTCTTTCGACTGAATTTACTGTCAAACATGCTCTAAAATTCCGTAAATTTTGATTTTATACTTAATTTCGAGGACTTCTTTTGGGTGGGGGACGGGTTGACGTTCCTTATTTTTGGATGGAATTTTGCTTTACACCGTACATTACAACAAACTTAGAGCATCTACAAACATTAAATCAACGAACCGTATATAGTGTAGTATATGTGGGCTTCGTTCACCACCTTTAACTTTAACTGTATACGATGTGGATTTTACTGGTAAAAATAGTTTATCGATTTCTGTTAGAAGTTTAGTCTAATTATTGCAAATGATTGTTAAAAACCCTTTGGACAAACAACCACTAAAGAAAGAGAAGATATAATGGGACCATCTTTTGTCGTAGACTTAAATCAAATCTGACCGATCATAAGAAACGCAAATAATGAGTTAGAATAAAAGCGAAACTTAGCGACAGCTCCCAAGGGTGCATATTAGACACCCTCTTAAATATTGAACAATGATTATCTGACTATAAAACTGATTTCAATAGGATTTCAACAAGAGGTCTAGTATTACTACAACTGTGTAATGCAATCCACCCGGCTGAGGGTAGGATTTGGCGTCTCGTAACCACAAAACTCTAGTTATTAACCAGTTGAAAAAAAAAATAAAATAAAATATAGATGCAAGTAAAGGCTGCTTTTTAAGTAAAATAACAGTTAAAGAGGTACAATTGACGTGTATGCGTTATATTACAAAACCATTTAATTTTCAATGTGAATTTAGTATTACTGCATTATTAAAGATAAATATTTAAACTCAAAATAAATTTTGTACTCGACGACTGAAGTGAAATATTCAAGAACGTATTCTTCAAGTACAAAAGAACGTACCCGAAATGAGTTTTCCATTCACTTTTGGTTGACAAAAGCCCTTAGAAAATGGCAACAGAAAAACATGAAAGGCGTGGACACTAAAAAGATCGAGGGACACCACTTTTTGTTAATGGAATGACAGAGTCTCTTAAGCGACAGACAGCCCACGAGTTAGTTTCGTTTTTATTTTCCTCTGGAACAAATGAACCACTTTGTAACCCAAATCGTCCATCTTACTCTAGGTAAATCTGAGGCTTCGATCACGCTACATTCACTGAAAACGTCACTAAAATGAACGATAGCTGAAGTTGAAACAGTTTAGAATAGACGGCAAGTAATGTGAATGATAAAGTGAAATTTCCAAACCAAATATATGAACGCGAACGTCCGGGTGAATACTATCAAAGTGGACAGGGTGAAGGAAAAAAAAGACCATTTGTGTAACATGCTCGTGAGAAATGATAATCAGGAGCTATCACTTGCACTCAATTTCTTCAGATTACGCAGCGTTATGAGATAACCTCTGAACACTAACACGAATTTGAAATCTTTGCTTTAAGACGAGGTAACGATTTTGATGGCATACAGCAAGGCTTACAAACTCTGTTAGCTGAAAGCTAAGTGTGTTTGGACATATTAATATTATATTAAGTATGTCGCATGATTTCCATAAAAAACATTTGAACTAAATTTAGTAGGGAGGAAAAATATTTGTATGAAATCTACGTGAAATATCTGTTCCTTCACGTTACGCTCTGCGAAGAAAAAAGAGCACCGAGAAAAGGCCTTATGTCACCAATGGTGGCCTGTCCTGCACCCTTTAGAAAAGGTTCCTTAGCAACCGGCGCTTGGTCCCTGATGATGGCCAGCAGTTCGTGGGTGTTAAAACCATCGGGTTTTAGACTGAGGGCCTTGGCAAGGTTCTCACTGGGGGCCTTTCCACGCTGAAGTCCCTTTATCAACATGATAAAAAGCAACGTTTGATTCTCACTGCTCTTTCCACAGCAGGAAACAAAATCCATGGCTTCTTTCCACATTCGACTGCTCAGAAGTAAATGCAGTGCTTGTGTTTCTTGTCCCGCTGAGTAACACAGCTGGGCATGAACCTGGACAGACTGGGTGTTGACATTGCTGGTATGCAGCACCGGAAGGCATTCCAGTACAGACTGTGTAATATGCTCCTAAAAAAACATGAACAAAATATGTCGATTAAAAAACAGTGGCCAGCTGACAGTGGACTTGCAGCTGAGTGTTATTAATTTTATTTCTTATATTGCAGTGATATTCTAAATATTTTCCAATAAATGTGTACTGTAAGGTACTGCAAATCATTGTAGCAACCTTTTCTAATGATCATAAAGAAGTAGGAGAAGGTTTAACAAATTCTGGGTAATGAAAGCATATCAAATAAGTATTCAAAGTTAGTTAAACTTAAAATGTGCCAGATGGACACCAAACTGGAATGATTTGTGCAGTAGGTAGCAAATCACAGATAAGATCCAACAGTCAGGGGTTTAGGATTGGAATCTATTGACATGTTGTTTCCTCAGACAGTATCTTTGTTCCATATTATCTCCCATCACAAAAGTGTATAAATGGGTACCCACGACATACTGTTGAGGTTAGCTTTGCCATGGACTAGCATCCTATCCAGGATAATTAAAGTCATTTTAATAGTTCAAATTGACCATCCCAAAAGTATACACTTAAACAGAAACCTGTATAAAGCGGTCACCCTATGTTAAGTGGTAAGTTGTTAAAAATGCCGATGATTATTTCCCTTAATTACTGTAATTCTAACCTCCATTAAGAGGTCACCTCTATTTTAAAAGTGGTCACGGTCACCCTTTAGTAAGTCCCAGCGAGCTGTTTCTATTTTTTTGTGTCTCTTTGCGCCATTTGCTTTAGCATTTAGTGGGTTAACCGTTCCTAACGAAAGATAAATAAAACCTCTGGCACCCATGGGTATGCATGTGCCGGCCTTAACTTCGTTTAACTTTGGATTACTAGCTGCCGGTATGTACAACTTGTAAATAATATTTATTAGAAAAATAAAGAACTGAATTGAACTGAAATGACTGAACTGGATTATAGAGTAGCTACAATAAGTGCTAGTACCTCCAAAGAAGAAGAAAACAAAATTTCGAAACCAAATTAAAATAAGATACCTAATAAGAAGTCAAAATAGATGATACAGTTAGCATACAGTTAGCTACTGTATTTGGTTTACTTTAATTGTAAGGTGTTTTAATTAGTGACCAGCACAACACTTCCTGATAAATTGATAGCATTTGACAAACCTTAGCTCTCTCGTCTGACTTTTCCAGAAGAAGTATATCCATTCCTTTCTCCACTGACCTCAGCAGCAATTCAGAGTTTGACTCATGAAACAGCCGCAACAGAATGCTTAGGATGACATTGAAGGGATCTTTGACAGCAACTCTGCTCTTTTGCCACTTTTTATTTCGCCACTCAAGTCTAAAAAGATTAACCATGGAGTGACCCACTATTAAGCAGTCAGTTGTCAAAGTCCCGAAATTACTTTCCTTAATTATTGTAATTTTGGCCTCTATTAAGAGGACGTGATCACCCTTTACTAAGTCCCAGAGAGCTGTTTATATTGTCCTGACCTGTATTAAACGGTCACTTTCTAAAAGGAAATCACTCAAATATAATACCAATACTGACTGTAGGAACTCAACGTTGCTGTTTTGTTGTTTCATTTTTACACATGTTCTACTCTATGATATCATTCTATTCAACACAGAAGAATTCTTAACTGAGTAAGTGATTTTTTGAGGGCCTTTGAGTAAACTGTAAACCATCACAAAATGGCATTTTTGCATTTGATGTGTATTAAGCGGTCAGCATGTACATGTATCAAGCAGTCAGCATGTATCAAACAGTCAGCATGTATCAAGAAGTCACTAAGTTATACCCGAGGTTCGACTGTACTACTAACTCCATTAACTTATCATTACCAGCATAGTAATTACCACTGGTTCCTTTAACATACCAACCTGTAGATTTTTCTCCATCTCTGCCCCCAAAAATTGCCCCTCAAGTCTTCCTGTTGTGATTCAATCCTCAAATACTCTGCTACACAGTTGAGAGCCTTCTGTGGCTGCTGTTGACTCAGTGTACTAAGCCTCTCTCCAGCTGTAACATCCAGAAGGCCAACATCTAATGCCTCCAGCAGAGAGGAGATCTCTTGTTCAATGCAGTTGGTTGGTGCAGAGGGTGGGTGGTTCATATCCTGCAAACCAGAATCAACTGATGGCGTAATCTGTTTGCTCAGTGAAAGAAACTCGGCAATATAAGGTTGCAACATTTCATTCAGACATGTCTTCTTGGTTTGTGATTTGTCACAGCTCTCATGTGCATGTTGTTTAAGTTTACGCAGAACAAATTCCCGGTGTATTGGATGTTCCCATAGCAGTGCAAGAGCCATTGCTGGACTTTGAGCTCGTTCCCCAAGCAAAAGATCAAGAAACATTTCAGGCACTTCTTCATCTGGGCTGTTACAATCTGAGAGTATTTGAGAACACACAATTGAGTCTAACACAAGTTTGGCAGCCCTGTGGCTCACATTCCATTTCATCAAATGCTTTGCAGCACAAAATGGACCAGTAAACATGCTTCTGTCAGCATGAATGGAATGTTCATTAGCCCTAGAAGAACTACCATTTGTTTCTGAATCAGCTACCAACTGAGGAATGACAAAATTCTCAGAAGTATTTCTTAAATCCATAGACATATCATCTGCAAAGGAACAACTCTTCTTAAGAGCACATCTTTGGGGGTAAATTTCACCTGTCTTCCCTTGTCCCTGAGCAACAGAGGCATCAGTTCTTTCAATTTTGCAGTTTTGAAATTGCAGGGAAGATCTGATGGACTCAGACATTTCAAGAACTGTTCCCGATTGAAGCTTCCAAATTCCACTGATTGACCAAAACCCAACTGAATTCACCAAGTGAAAACACCTCCAAATGTGAATATTCTGTCCCTGCAAGTCATCCAGAGTGCTGATCTGTGCTCCACTGTGAATGTCATGGATTGAAATAATGCCTGAATTCCACACTAAGCCAATAAAAAGACCAAAAGCAAAGAAGAGAGAAATGCTGTCCTGGTGTAATGATGAATCAAGGCAGAGTTTTTCAAGTGGTCGTAAAACTGGATTACCATCTTGAAGCTTAAAAAATGACACTTGTGAAAAGCTGTCTAGAACAAGAAGTTGATTGGTTGTAGGATGAGATGTGATGGCAAGAACTTGTGATGTGCTGCTTTTTGTGCTTGAGATCCATGGGCATACTAACTCGGCAATTATTGCTTTGAAGTCATATTTGTCCACATCAACAATAAAACCATAACTCCATAAGTATACCTGTGGAGAAACAACAGCCAATTAAACTTGCTGCAACTGTATCTTTAAGGGGACAATAATATTAATAATAATAATAATAATAATAATAATAATAATAATAATAATAATAATAATAATAATGTTTTCACGTACCTTTTGTGAATGGATGTATTAGATCTGGATATGATGTGATGCACACACACTGCTTTAAAATTTTACATTCTGCGTCATTTTGGCAGACAGAAAACCAACATTATTCTGGGGTTTATTGAAGGAGTTAATGGGTAAATTTTGCTAGTAGTGTTTGATACTGGGTATGGTAGGTAACTCAATACTATTTTGTGCAAATTAAGAATTGATGAATAATTTGTAGACTTTCTTTTAGGAATCTGTAGAGATAAATTATCTCATGATGTACAGCCTGTAAGTACAAGAATGAAAATGAGCCCCAGTTATCACTAAACTATTTATTATTATTATATTATTATTATTATTATTATTATTATTATAGTTACCTTTAATGCTTGCTGAACAAATGTCCAAAAGAGAATAATGTTTCTCAATTCCTCAGGAAAGTCAGGCACCATGCACACACCCCTCCCTATGACATGTAATGACATGGCAGGACAGCCATGAAGAATTGCAACTAATGGTCCTACAGATACCACAGTGTTGTTTCCAAGACGCTCGGAAACAGTCACTTCTCTCAAGCAAACACAGCATGTTATTGAATTTGATGCAGAGACAGAGCGACGCTCACACCAAAGGAAAGAGTTCACAAGTGGATGAAGGATAACATGTGAGACTTCAACTTGCTTTGTGTTGCTCAGTTGAAACTCGCTTCTTTTGATCCATTTGTAATTGGACTGTGTGAATTCCCAGCATTGGGTGATGCTGTTTTGGTGGACGATGAAGACAAGTGATGGGTGCTCTGTGCTAGAAAGGACCCTTACAATAGGAGAATCTTGGTCTGAAAGAAAAATATCTTAAAATTTAACTTTAAACAGTTACTTAAAAAAGCCCTGAAACACACAACAGAAAAATGTTTCCAATCCAACAGACTAAGCTAATCATAGCTCACCCTCCACCAGTACTTGTGTTATAAGTAAACTGAGAACAAATTGATTACTAGCTGACCCAACTAAGGACAAGATTCAGCAATAGTCATCATTCTTCACCTCTGCTAGAATGATTTTCCCCAGACCCCTTGTCTTTTTGTTTGCTTGACAAAATTCTTTATGTCACTTGCCACTAGCGTGATTTTCAATTATTGAGTGTCGCAAAACCAAAACCAGTGCAGTTGCTCTGACCAACTGTACTGATAAACCAATCAGAATTTGTAGTAATTACATGTAGCTGGAGCCAAGCATGGGAAATGCATGCATGCAAGTTGCAAATGGGTTTTGGTTTAGCTTTCCATTAGTTGAAAAAGTAGTATGAGTATTGTTAACCAATCACAGAGAAAAATAAAGCAAAACTAAAATAAACGAGAATTACATGCAACACTCAAACAAAAACCACTCTGCCTGAACAACTGAAACAGACTTATAAACATTATATGGGGGTTAAAGGAGAGAGGAGTGGAGAGTGACAGGGGGGTGGCAGCCTTTGAGAATAGACAGCGGGAGGAGTATGGGAGGGAAGAGAGGGGGGGATGGTAAGTGGAAGAGAAATAATTTATCAGGGGAGAGAGCAACATGAAAAGATATGGGAGGTGCAAGGCCATAGTCAGACAAAAACTGTTACAGAGGCAACATCTTTTGTACTTATTTAACATTATTTCTCTTTATAAAGTATGGCCCCCTACAGGTCCCTGAAAATAATGCATGCACTTACGCCTTTGTGAAATTAGACAGCTTGTTCATAATACAGATACAAAAACATAAATAAATAAATAAACAAATAAATACCATTAATTCAAAATGTTTCCCGAAGCAAGCACCTTGGTTCTCCTCTTAGTAATTGTAGCTACGGCCCAAAGGCGGAAAGCTACATATAAGCCTGCTTTTAAAATGTTGAGAAAACTACATCAAATGTTACCTGATCCAGGCATTCAGTTCATAAACAGGGCATGAGATTACTGGCAGAGCAAATCGAAAATAAAGCGGCAAATAATGGAGGGGGGCTTGGGAAGGGCAGTGGAAAGGAATGCCTGTAAAACTTTAAAAAGGTCATTCCAGTATACCAGAATCTGGTATACCCTCTGATTGGTCAATTTTGACAGTTGCTGTCAACTAAAAGGTCGATAAGAAATGCGATCAGAGGAAACATTGCGAATCAGGTCAAATGTAACACGCAAAGTTCCAAATAGTAGTAAATAACGTACTGAAGAACTAAAATTCGAACATTGTTTTGCTACGCGAAGGGCAGGTAGATTGCCTGAGTGGAGAATCTTGTCACTGGGAGAGATGTTTTTGCAATCCTCCCAGTGCCAGTTTGTTTTGACATGTATATAGGTTAAAGTCTAAAAGATCACAACGTACTCCCACTCGTAATAATGCCATATAGGCTGTTCTCAACAAGACGCAAAATTTTGTGAAAATGGATCAGTTTGCGTTGGGTAAAAAATACCCCGCATTAACGTCCATTAAAGAATTCGCCTTACCTCCCTCCCCCACCCCCACCCCCGCATGCCCAGTTGACAAGCGGGGAACAAGGGAATAGGTCAACAGCCCCTGAGAAATAAAGTTCACTCTTATTTCCGGAACTTTCATATTTGTTCGTGATAAATTACTTTTAATTTCTTGGGGATGACTGCACACCATCGAAAGCAAATAAAGCAAGACAATCACATTATTAAGTGAACTGACATTGCAGATCATTGTCCTAGTCAAAGTGGCTAAAATATGGCCATTAACGAGGCTTAGGATTTCCTGCGTGTTTATAGAGAAACTACTCTAACCTTGCAGAAGAAGACCTTCGCTCTCCGGTGTCCACTTGGATTGAGGAATAGATTCAAAAGCGTGCAAGTTACGACCTTTGTTGGTCGTCACAAAAACATGTCTACAGCTTCCCCATACATTCACCAGTTCGGCATGCTCGTGATTGTCGCGCAACTTCCGGTGAAGAAGATTTCCCAATCTCGAGTTATCGCGAAGCCCAAACCCAGCATCGTCGATATTTTTTAACGAGAAAGCCATCACGAAAGGCGTTTCAGAATAAACACATTTACCATCTTCAAACAATTTCGAAACGACATCTCGTGACTCGTTCCACGGTTTGGTATCACTTTTTGCTATGACTGACAACTCAGCGACCGCGCCTTCACATCGCGCCTTGTTCAGGACAGTCCAACCTCGTTCCCAGGGTTTCTCCTCTTCCCGCGAAAAGAGACCCTGGTTGGTCTGGTCACGTGTCTCCCAAAATCTGGGAGATTACAAATAAACAAGTCGAGGGAGGGGCGGATTAGTGTGAAAGTTGTCTCTACTGAGCCTAGGGGACGGGAAGAGGAGACACCCTGGGAACGAGGTTGGGGACAGTCAAGTAACGCCTTAGCCTGAAGGGTGTTGTGCAACGAGGGGATGGGGTGGGGGTGGATTGATGCGTTCAGTAAACAACAAATAAAACAAACACACAAACAGGAAAAAAAACAACAACAACTACAAAGAAGAAAAGCAAAACCCGTCCACTGCGAAACGAATTAAGAAGAATCTTGCAAACCAGTGCAAGGAAGTTCGCTCTAATTATCAAGTGATTAAATAGATTACCCAGCCCTCCCTCTGTAAGAATTATACTGTCCGTTCTTTGATCTAGGTTTCCAACATATTCCAGAGAGCATATAGCAGGATATAGGTCCCTCACGTTTTTGTTCAGGGGCGTAGTGTGTTGAAAAAGAACATCAAGGACAAATTGGAAAAAAGTTAAGAAGTTATGAGAGGCTACAAATGGGGATGTCTTGTTCCACCCCACCCTATTCAGACTTCTCTCTCTTCCACCCCCCCCCCCCCCCTATGGCCCCAAAACCAGAAAAAAGCGAGTCCGGATCCATTTCATGCAAACATGGTACGGAAGGTTTACACGGCAAAAATATCTGGTCCGTACCAACCTTTTTTTGGGTCCGGACCATTTCATTCTGTAATGTAA
The DNA here is from genome assembly GCA_016490735.1 of Pachyseris speciosa. Taxonomy (NCBI): domain Eukaryota; kingdom Metazoa; phylum Cnidaria; class Anthozoa; order Scleractinia; family Pachyseridae; genus Pachyseris; species Pachyseris speciosa. Next base: position 527,321 of record JAEMWC010000111.1, read on the forward strand.
ATGAGGCCCTGTTAGGGGGGGGGGGGGGGTCCTTATGTCCTCCATCTGAATTTCAAACCTTAACATGTCGCAATTTCGGAAGGGCCGCATGTCGCTGTCGGAATTTCATGCAGTGACACTGATGTCGTTGTCGCAATTTCGGAAAGTTCGGAACGTTTCTGAGGTCGTTTCTCCAACATA
>JAEMWC010000111.1:537500-607500 GCA_016490735.1 Pachyseris speciosa
TGGGAGGGACTGGTCACCGGTTTAGAGCCTGCGGAGGTGAGGGGGCACCTTTAGCGATCTAATGGCAGGCAAAGCAGACTGCTTAAAGCAACTTAATGTGTCGCTTGACACGACTCCATAAGGGAGCAGATTCCATAGACGAATGGTTCTTGGGAAAAAAGAGTAGTTAAATGACTGATAGAACGATTTAATTTTTGAAAATTCAAACTCAATTTCGACATCCTCCTCTGCCCGAATGCCATCAAGTCGCTGTCTTATTTCAAATCGCCAATGTCGCTGTCCATTTTGCTATTCATTTTGTCGCTGTTGCCATTTCACAGGAGCGGTCTTGTCGTTCGTCGTCATTTCATTTCCCTCATGTCGCCGTTTCAGAGCCGTGTCGTCTGTCGGAATTTACCCTAACAGGGCCTCGTAAATGGGGCTTTAGATGGACAGTTTTAGTTAACCCTTTGGGTCCCAATTACGCATATTTGCGTAAAATATACCGCTTTTGCTTTTATGATTTATTTCTTGTTTAAATTTTGTCACAAAGACATAATAATGTGTAAATAGCACTAAATGATGCTTTTTGCAATTATCAAATCCAAAAAACCGACAACAATACCCGAATTCCGCTGCATGGCACAGTTTTTTTGGCAGCAAAGCCCAAAATGCCAGTCTTTTGACCAAAGAACAACACCAAAAATTACACATTTTTCGTGGTCAACTTTTTAATAAAAGCCATTGCCCAAAAATCAAAATTCTACATTTAAAGCAAACCTTAAAGCCAGACCTTGGCATTTGGAGGGAAATTTTCCTCTCACTTCTTCCACAGGCCACGCTTTAGCCATTTTATTGGAGCCAATCTCGCGTGTCTCAAGTTGTCTTGTTCACGCCCGAAAAGAATTCTGGGAACGGCAACTATTCCAGGAACATAGAACCCTTCCATTTCCTATTTCCAAGTAAGGCCACCCAGTACTACCAGGAAAATATGACGTCGATTGAACTTTTTACCAGTCAAAACTAGCCCAAATTGCCTTGGTAGGCCCTGGAATCCTTCCACAAAGTTAGAGAGACAGCTTCGGCCATCCACCGCCATATTGGCTACGAAGCAGATTTAGCGTCTCATTCAGCAAGAAACCGTCTCTCACCTCTGGCTTCTTTCAAAGGCTTGCCTTTACCCACATTCCAGCTTAAGGATGCCAGCCTGGGGGCCTTTGTGGAGGAAAATGGCTCGAAAAAACCTCATAAGGCGGCAAATTTACCACAATCAAGCTTGTTGACTCGGTAAACGAGTGTGCGTGACGTCACACCTTTAGAGTAAGCCCACAGTGACACAAGCCCGCTGTTATTTCCATCGCAACTTCTTAAATGGAGATTAGTCCTCCAGACTAATTATCACTAAAAATTTACTAAAAAAAATGCAATAAATTGGTACTCAAAGGGTTAAAACACTATACAGGCTGAGAAGCTGCATAGCATAATGTTAGTTACCCTTGTCTGTTGTTGCCTGTGATTTTGCATTTACTTAAATATTTCTGCTGCTATTTGTCTCTGACCACTGGAGGTCGACCTTTATTAGGGTCTGTGTGCTATTGGTAGTTTGCACGTTACGTCATCGCCGCCATGCTGGTGGACGTAGACAATTCATCTCTCATTAGCTCCTTTTGTTCGTCCACCAGCATTTGTTCTTTTAACCATTGTTATCTGTGTCTCTAGAGATTGGCTGCAAACCACCTTTTGTAACTGCTTAGATGTATTTCCTAAAAGCTTATACATAAAAAACAAACAAGAGGCTACAATTAGCCTAAACCCGGGCTTGTAAAAAACAGTATTGTATCCCTAACTTAGTGCTAAACAAAAGAATAGAGGGAAGTCTGTCTTTCTTACATCGGACGCATTGTGTTTAGCTTGTGTTGGAGTCTATTTCTTTAGACCCCTATCAACATTTATTCCTCTAAAATACAGCTCAACCATTGAGAACAGTAATTATAACACTTGTAAAAAATATTTCTAAAAGAACAAGAAAAAGAGAAACAGAAAAATAAAGCCCGTGATATATACCACTAAAAAAGCTAAAAGACATCAAACCCGGGTTAGCTGTGTCACAGGCAAGAACAGTGACCTTTAGGCCACAGAGGTTTATCCTTTTGCAAGGTGATAAAAATAGTGTATTGATTCCAAAAAAAAAACTAAGCACACTTGTTTTCGCTTCGATGGATAATTGTTTGAGAAAGGAAACGCTTATCGAACGATGTAGGATTTTTTCGCATAAACGTTAATGGAGTACGTCTCGGTGAAATGTGAGTAGAAAATTAATTAGCAGAGTGAAACTGTTTACAAACACTTCTCCTTTGTCGTCTCATGTTATTATAATCGGCTCCAAAGCACAAGACCTAGAAAACTCAGACCCACCCCCCAAACTGTAAAAACTCAAACCCCTCATAAACGGCGATAATTCATTTTGCCCACGTTTATTTCACTTTGAAAATTTGTATAGTTGTGAGGGGGTCTGAGTTTTCCAGTTTGGGGGAGGGGGGGTGGGGGGGGGTCTGAGTATTCTAGGTCTCGTGCTCCGGAGCCGATTATAATAACGTGAAGTGTTTGTTATCTGCGATAAATAGACGGTGTAACATTTCAGCGCACTGAACGGCGATAATTTATTTTGTCCACGTTTATTTGACTTTGAAAATTTGTATAGTTTTGAGGGGGTCTGAGTTTTCCAGACTTGGGGGGGGGGGGGGGGGTGTGGCGGGGGGTGGGGGCTCAGTTTTCTAGGTCTGAGGTCTGAGTTTTCTAGGTCTGAGTTCTCCAGACACCCGATACGGGGAACACGGCGGCAATCCATCTGGAGTTAAATTTTGGTCATGTTAAGAGCTTTCTTCTCGCTGTTGAACTTGCAAACATTCGTATAGACACTTCTCTTAACATATTAGTTGTTCAGACTTCAAAGACACAAGGTGAATCGACGTTTTCCAATACGTGACAACAGGCATCATTCTTGCTGTTGATATGAGATTTACACTTCCGAATCACTCGGCCGGGAAAGGTCAAACTCCCTTTGTCTGTAGTCTCTAATTTTTGGCGCTCCCCTCGCGTCGCGTCTCCTCGCAACTTCGCGCGCGCACGTGGCCCCAAAATCCGTCGCCAAAATTAGAGACTACTCGCAATCTCCTGAAGCAGTCCATCTGCCATTAAGTTTACTCATGTTAAAAGCTTTCTTCTCGCCGTTGAACTTGCAAACATTCGCATAGACACTTCTCTTAACATATTGTTTGTTCAGACTTCAAAAGCCACAAGATGAATCGACATTTTCCAGTACGTGACAACACGCATCACTGTTGTTAAAAATAGTTAGCGCTTGCGCAGAAACGCCGAAAGTGCCATTTGTGGATGATACTCGACGACGAAAAAGAATAATCGTCGGTAGTTTAAGACCCGGGCGCCGCGCGAGACGCGCGCAGCCCGGGTAATAAATTCACTGCTTGAACTTGCAAAAACTGTGTGATTACAACAAAGGAAAGAAAATGTGGAAAATCATAACATGACTTAAACAGCAATATTATTAATTCAACTACAAAACATTCAATGACATGTGACTTTAATACTTAACAACTCTTGACCAACAAAGACCAGGAATTTACTGTCTTTGTTAATTAACACATTATCTAACAAGGATGCAAAAAGTCCCAACATATTGCATTCCTTTTGAACGAACCGGCCATAGTTTGTTAGATGGTTTACACAGTCATTTGAAGCCAGTTCCGGTAATTTGTAGCATGGAATTTGAAAATTTTCCTTGTTGACCTCGGATGCTTTGGAATTGGAAAAGGTAAGATTAGACTCACCATCTTGTTGGCTGAGCGTTGCCCCACAAACAATGGGGAAAATAACTTTCAGATTACCAGCTTTTTAATGGCTGATCATCATTCAATTATATTCTTTGCAATGGTGACACAAAATCGAACAATTAGCGCTTGAGAATAAAGGTAATTATCACCAATATAAATTAGGCCAATTTTACGAGCACATAATTTCTGTGGGTTAATGCTAGAGCTTAAACTACCCCAATCATTATTGATGGAATGACAATTTACAAATCAGCATAGTAAACAGTGAGAGACAAATATTTCAAATTGCAATTTTCGACTGCAAAGTGAATGGCTCTTGCAAAATAAGCCAAAACATTTATTCTTGTTGAGCTCTGCAGATGGCCATAGGAACTTCAATAATTAAACTGCTCCATTGTTTGTATAATTTTACTTTTCTTTTCATGAGAACATGCAAAATAGTACTATAAGTACAGTAACCTATAATTTGAAAGGCAGATGAAAGTGGTGGGACACTTTCTAAAAAGATTACATATTTGTATCTCTCTGCAAAAAAACTGGCAACTGAAGGCGGCTGTATACAGAAGTATAATATATATAGAAGTATATATATTATTAATGTACAATGCTTATGCCGTGAAAGAAAATGCTGGTTCTTTTTTTAGTTTACTTACGTTTTATGACATTTTTCTTTCCTAACAGCTTACAGTTATCAGATGTCACATTATGGACAAATTTTCAGTACAATTAACCCACTTGAGGTGAGCAGCTTGAAAATACAGACACTCTTTCTGATCCTGTCCGTCTGTATGAGTGGGTTCTAAACTATTTTAATTTAAAAACAAAACTAACACCTCTGAAGCAATCAAAAGTCCATAACATTCTTGGAATTGTCAAACCAAGAAGACTATAAAACAAACAATTTACAGAATCTTTATTGTGTTGTTAAAAATCACATCTGAAGAGAAATCACAGTGATGAAGCAACATGAAATGTAAAAAAAAAGTACCGTAAGTACATGTACAGCATTGATGTTAGTTTCATATCTCTTTCATCACAACTAAAAACACATTAATTAGGAATTCCAGAAATGATTCTCAGGTCCAGTTTTCTTGGTTTGACAATAACGACATTCGTTTAACTACATGTAAGCCCAAAGAAACAACCTATATATTACTTCAAGTTAAATACACCAACGTTGCAAGTCTCATTGAAGATGTTAAAAAGCTCAGACACATGATTCACAGAATAAAGTTTGCTAATATTGCTCTAGAGATGTAAGCTTGTTAGCAAGTTCTTTCTGTTCTTGTGAGCTCCACCTTAACTTCTCTGTTACTTTAATTAAGCTGGCAACTTCAGGGCCTTTCCTTTGAGAACTGTGAAATCAAACACTTCTGTTAGCTACAAGATACAGCAAATCATGTATTGCTGTAAAGACACATGGAATTTTTCTAACAGTTCAATGTGAAATTCAGTTTTGAAGAAATATCAGATCATCACACAGCTATCATATTTATGGTGTTTGGTTTTTCTGCCATTTTGTTTGAAAACAATTTTCTAAACTCTTTCAACCATTTCCCAAATAACCTAATTTATTATATGACGGGCTCTTTCAGCGGTCAAGATGAATCAATTCTCCTGCTGTGATTGGCTACCTGCGAGGTCAAGATGGAGATATCTTGACCGCTTGGGATAGCCCATTTGTCCCACATTTTACTGTCTTTTAATAGCATCATTGAGTCATATAAAAAACCCTTTACTGACCAAGCTTGTTTGGTCAAGATGACGGGATATTGGGCTAGTTCTTTTTTTGCATGTTTATGGACCTTGACTTCGCCTTGGTCCATAAACATGCAGAAAAAGAACTTGGCAAATATTCTGCCATCTTGAACTCACGCTTGGCCAATAAACCATTTTTTAAAGGCCAAGGGCCAAAACATTCATATCACCAAACGGCTGACTAACTCCTAACAGCAAGCCAAATGACCAACAACTTTGGGGACAAGCTGCCAATTTCATTATACACATGTATGTTCTGAGGATTTCTGAAGTTTCCAGACAGAAACCAAGAGAGACCTGAAAAGTTTCACCTAGACAAATAGATTTTTTGTTTAAACCTGAAATATTGCATGTCCATATGTTTTTCCCTTATTTTTCATTCTCTGTCAGTTCAAAGATCAAAACAAGGTCTTTTTTGCTTTCCTGTTCAACACTGTTAGATGGAAGGAAAAGATGCCCACAAAAAACTATGAATGCCATTTGATTTCTAAAGATTTTGTGAGCGACAGATCAAAACCAACTGAAAGATGGGTGCATTTGTCTCTGCTTGCTGTTTTACATTGTTATTTGTAGGTCAAACAAAAACAAGAATATTCATATTTTCTTGCAATTCTAGCATGATGTTTACCAATAAGAGAAATCACAGCAATATCATTACCTTTAGTAATATACAAATAGAAGAAGTCACAGTACAGAGCAGTTTGGACACATCCAGCAACAATGGCAATAAAATCATAGAATCCCTCATAGTAGTAGCGGTAAATCCAGTTGACAATGTAGAGCGCACGATAGGCACCAAGGGCAAAAAGGTAGTGGCTGGTGATGCTTTCTGCTTCACCAGTCTTCGAGATCATGAACAGTTGTGGCAAGATGGCTACTGACTCAAGGTAGATGGAGAAGGTCCACAGAATCTAAAGAAAACACAAGATTGCATTTGAATTTTGCCAGAGATCATGCACTATATACATGTAACTTGCACAAACTGAGAGGCTACAACATGGCCCTCCGACAGGCCTTCTTATACAGCTATTTAATAAATAATATGAATTAACGTTGTCAGATTTTACAGTGTTAAGCTTGTGTGGCAAGACTGAAAAGAGACATGGCTACCTGTAAATCTTTGCCATTTCACCACATTTTTGCTTGTCACAACCATAGGATAGAACAAAACACTGAAACATTTGCCTACAGGTGTATGTGATTTAATTATATCTGTAGGGGTGAGTCAAGCCAAGTTTGAAACATTTTATACCCATGTACATGTAGCTATTTCTGATTTGCATGAATGACCTTCTGAATTGTGATCTAGCAAGTGATATCATTCTTTATGCTGATGATCCTGTTATCTACTACTGATCTAAAAACCTTAGTGATCTTCAACATCATATCAATGCTGACTTGGTAACAGTATCAGATTGGTTCACTATTTGCAGCTATTTGTGTACGCAGCCATTGTTTCGGTTCTTTGTTTATTCGCTTGTGTATTTGTTTATTTATTACAGTTTAGATACTATCTTTGTACATTAATGTGTGTATTTGTTTATTTACTACAACTTAAACATCTAGTTACTATTTACTATCCGCACGGCCCAGTCGCTCAGCATGATTATATTAGCTTTTGCTATTTCTGAGTGGCTGTGCTCTCTCTTTTTTTTTTCACAATCATTTCCTTTAAATTATTCTACTCCTTTCGTATCAAGAGCACAATAACTCTCTTAACTCTTAATGTAGCAAAATGCAGTTTTGTTATCTTTGGAAGTCCGCAAAAATTGAATCGTATCCAAGATGTTTCCATTCAAGTAAATGGCACTAGAATTGATAGAACACACTCATTTAAATACTTGGGCGTAACATTTCACTAATCTATGTCCTGGGCAGATCACATCGATGCCATCTGCATGAAGACTAATGACAGGACTAAGTAGGAGAGTCAGAAACCTATTGCCATTACAAGCCAGGGTTACCTATACAATACCCTAATCTTACCTCTTGTTAATTACTTGTTAATTGTATGGGGGGACAAAAATAATGATACCCTGATGTTAGACTTGCAGATTCTACAAAACAAAGCTGCTATTGTTCTGTTGGAGCTCCCTTCCCGAAGCTTGTCAACTGAAGCACTAAAGAGCGAAAGACTGGAACAGCCTTCCAACTGACTTGAAAGAAGCCAATGTTTTATCCATTTTTAAAGCCAAACTGAAAAAGTTTTTAAAAGACTCTGATTTTTAAATTCAGATGTAATTTTATTTTTCTACTCTAAGAATTAAAGTGCTACTGTGACGAAATTTTGAGTTTTTCTTGTTTGTTGCTTTTCATGATCTTTGAAAGCTAATAATTATGCATGCCAAATTTGAGTTCGAAATTCCTAATGGAAGTCCGCTTTTTTGATGAATGTTTCTTGCAAATGAGCGTCCGCCATTACTCAAACCAAATATTGTCCGAGCAAGACCAAAGGCTTGGAGCCGCACACTCCGTGACATCATCTTATCATCTGAACCAAAGTGTTCTGAGAGGAAATGACAGCTCCATACGAGCAAGCTCTCCCGGGGGTAGGGGGTGGGGGAGGAAAGGAGAGAAGGAGAGCTTGCACTCGTGTCTCATAAATTTGAATTTCTGCGTCCAAAAAAAGGACGCAAAATGCTGATTGGCTGATTTGACCAGGTGATGACGTGATCTATCATTGAGCGTGGACTGCATGGTTTGAGTTTGTTTGGTTTTTGTCTGGAAAAGGCAAGCCATTTGTATTCGCAAAGTGAAAACTTCTCCAAATATATGAACTGTCCACCAGATTTGAAACCAGAACAGTGTCTAGCAGTCGACAGCTTACTTCAAAGCAAAGATGTTCTCGTTGTTTTGCCTACATGATTTGGCAAAAGTATCAGTGCGCGCCGCTGCGATCTAAAATAATTGGTCGCAGACAGTATTGGTTGTTTTCCCACTTCAAAACATAATCGATGACCAGGTCACTGAAGCCCGAAGTATGGGGATGTCTGTTGCGATCTTTCTTTTGACCGGGGCTTCTATCTGGCGTAGTTGCCGAGTTTGGCAAAGTTCGCTTCATCCTTGGTCCGACATCCGAAACTTCAACTTCATTCTCCAGCTCAACAAACTTTGGGTTTACCACGTTCAATGTGGCTGCAATAAAGCTGAAACCTTCACTGGTGTTTAGTATTTTTGTAGCTCACGGTAGGCAGAAACTGAGAAGTTATTTTTTTTCCGCAACAATTCCCGTCTCTTGCATTGTGTGCGCCAAAGTCGTTCTTTTGTGTCCTTTCCTGTTCGACGGAAGAAACAAATTTCAGGTTTGCGCTGATTGCCCAAATTTGGACAGCTCAGGCAGCCGGAAGCCATACGGAGCATTAGGGGCGGAATTCAAATCGCAGAGAGATCGTTGCAAGCTCTCTTTCCATCTTTCCCTCCTTCCACCCCCCACCCCCGAGAGAGCTTGCTCGCAGGCTACTCCATACATGGAAAAAAAAGGACATTCCTGTTTACATGCTTATCGTTTGTAAACCTTTGTGAGGCAGATATGCCAGCTTGTCGCTGTGTTGTACAGGACTGCACCAACAAGTCAAATCCGTGAATTGGAATCTCTTTGTGTACGCCAAAGAGCAATTATAACCTGGCCAAGTGGAAAGCCTTCGTTCGCACTCACAGCTCCAACTTCAACTCCAAGGGGCCTTTCAATATCTGCTCATTTCATTTCAGGAGTGAAAGGTTGTTTTGAAGAAGTTTTAGCCTGTATTCGAGTTTGAATCTTCACTCGTTTCCCATGCATGGAAAGAAACGACTGACACCAACAAAGTAAGAGACGGACTTGGATTGAACGATCTTTATTTTGGCATGTTTGTGCGTCAACAAACTGGCAAAGGAATTTTGAAAAAAAATAATGAGAATCAAATGTGATTTAACACCATTCATACAAGCGAGATTTATACCCCTATTTACTGGTTCAATCGAGGAGATTTATCTCTAAAATCCTCAGAGTCGCTGACAAGCGCATAAATGTTGCGTTACAGTGTCTGGACACGACATTCGTAATCTTGCTAGGTCAAATTTCAAACTAAATGTAAAACAGTGAAACTTAAAAAATATAGTTTGTAGTTTTCATTAGAACAAATACTAAGATTATGAAGCATGTCTGACAAATTTTTGCAAGACATTAATCGCATTGTGAAATGCGAAAACTAATCAGATGAGAATTCTCCAGTGCAAAAACAGAATGAGATTTCCTTTGTGGTCGTTTGTGTTGATCAACAGGGCCGAGTTGCTCGAAGCTTGGTTAGCGCTAACCATTGGTTAAGATGTATTAGAACCTATAGGTTGTCATGGTATTTAACCCTGGTTAGCGCTAACCATGATTCGAGCAACTGGGCCCAGAAGGTCAAAGGAGTCTTAAATAGTGTGAGGTGAAAGTTATGTCTGAATTGAAATGGCAACTTGCTGATTTTCGAGAAGTCGACTAAAGCGAAAAGTGCCAACTGATCGATCAAACTTCTGTGGAACCTGAAAAGCACTTTTACCGATGAGAATATGTATAAATTATAAGAGAAACTATATTTGAGTTCCACAGCACTGCAAATACTGGCTTCAACAGTAAAAGCAAAACGATTCTCCATGCAATGTAACCCGGTAAGTATGGAACCTGTTAAGAAATCTATATGGGTTACTGGCCAAGCGTGAGGTCAAAGTGGCGGGATATTGCCCAAGTTCTTTTTTTGCGTGTTTATGGACCGAGATGAAGTCGAAAAGAACAAGGCCAATATCCTGCCATCTTGACCGAACAAGCTTGGTCAATAAAAGATTTATTATATGACTCAAAGGATGCTATCAAGAAGGACAGTAAAATGCAGGACGAACAGGCAATCCTGAGAGGTCAAGATGGCTCCATCTTGACCTCGTGGGTAGCCAATCACAGCAGGAGAATTGATTCATCTTGACTGCTGAAAGAGCCAGTCATATAATAAAGCGTGTTATTAAACAAAGACATAGCAGTGTAATTCATCGTGCTAATAGTACAAAGCTCTACCATGTTAAATAGCCACATGCAAACAAAAGCCACAAACAAGTTGATTCATGTCCCATTGTTCTTGTTTGCGCAAATATGCATATACGCAAGAAAAAGCGTGTTGTGTAAGATGAACCGATGTCTACTTCTCCCGTAAAATGCCTTTGGAACTCGAGTTTCCACTCTACTTCAAGAGCCATATTTGTCTTGTAGGCGGCAGCTTCTTCTTGAGTTGTAAGCGGCTCTAAATCTTTGTCATAGGGTATGAAGCTAGCACCACTTTCCTCTATAAAATTGTACTACTCCTGTCTAAACTCAACTCTGAACCGTCCTCTGACGAGAAAAGACAAAGAACTTGAATAGAAAACATTTCCTCTTACTCTGTTTACTAAAAACATGCGACTGCAAGACCTTGCTAGATGATAAGATGACATCACGAAGGAAACGCTGCTTGACAAAAATTGTGGGCTCGAGTAGTTGTCGTTTGAGTAATGGCGGACTTTATTTCCTCACTTTCGAGCAGCCTTTACAGATGTAAACCAGCATCAGGTTAGCCGTGGACACATTTTTTGGTCAACTTTAGGGTCTAGTTTTCAACGTAGGATACAAAAATTGCGAAAAAAAAAGCACTGATTTTCATCTCAGTAGCATGTTAACCTCTTTATTATTAGGTACATATTTTACTTTTCATCCATTGTTATATACCGGTAGTAACCAGTCCGCTTACCGCCCATATCACTCCTGTGAAACTGCTCTGCTTAATATTACCGACAACTGGTTGAAAGCCATGGACAACAGTGAACTCGTTGGTACCGTCTTTTTAGACCTAAGTAAGGCCTTCGACTTAGTCAACCATGACATTTTACTTGCAAAACTTGTTAAATATCATACTGGAACAAATACAATGGACTGGCTCAGATCTTACTTAACAGGCCACACACAAGTTGTATCCGTCTCTGGTGTGTTACCTAGCCCTTTAAATCTTGAAGTCGGGGTACCACAAGGTTTCATCTTAGGACCACTTTTGTTTTCTATCTATATGAATGATCTACTCCTCTTGTTAAAGAACACTGAAGTCGACATATATGCCAATGACACAACGATCTGGTCGAACGGAACTAATTGTACAGATATTCAAAATACTCTTAATGATAGTCTAGACAAGGCCAACAGTTGGTTTAAATTGAACAGTATGATACCAAACACAAAGAAGACCAAACACCTGCTAGTTGGTTCTGTTCAAAAGCTAATCCATAGCAGCGAGACTACAATGGAAATTTATGTCGATAACATCAAATTAGAGGAAGCGGCAGGAGAAAAGCTGCTCGGAGTTGTCATTGACTGAAACCTTTCATGGAACTTACACATTGACTATTTGATAAAAAAATTAAACTCTAGAATATGTCTTCTTAAAAGAGCAAAGGTCTATTTAACCTTTGCTTGCAGGAAAATGTTATATAATGCCCTCACCAAGCCAATACTAGAGTATTGTTGTACGGTCTGGGGTAACTGTACCGCTGGTAATCTTCAAAGAGTTTTACAACTACAGAAACGATGTGCTAGGCTAATTTTAGATGCTGATACTCACGAAAACTCAGTCAAGCTTTTTAACAAATTAGATTGGTTTCCTATAGACGATATTATACGTATTAGGAAGCTTTATATGCTTCATAAAATAAATCAAGGACATTGCCCGGCTTATTTTAATAAATATATTGAATATGAGTGTGAATGACATATGAAATGAATGAATGAATGAATGAAATTGACCTGCTCCCAACGTCAGTGGCTTCATAGCTCAGTTGGTTAGAGCATCGCACCGGTAATCGCGAGGTCACGGGTTCAAACCCCGTTGAAGTCCTGAATTTTTTTCAGGCTTCTTTTCGCAATTGCATAAATTGCAACAACTGCGAGGATCATTCTTCAGTTGATTATATTGAATATATAAGTAACACCCATAATTATAACACGAAATCTGCTTCCAATAACAATATAACAACACCAGCTTGTAAAAGGAACTCTGGCCTTAGAACATTTCACTCAAGCGCTTGCCGTTTGTGGAATGCTCTTGATCCCAAACTTGAGTCACTCTCCCATACTAATTTTAAAAATTACTTATTTAAACTTTCCCGTAGTAGGAATTCCTTTCTTGATCATTTTAAGATTTGTAAAACCTTTTAGTTTCATTAGCAGCCAATTAATCAATATTGTATTACTAGTAGTTCATTATGTAAATTTAGTTGGTAGATTATATAAGTAGTTAATTAATTAATTGATATGTTTTATTACTTTAATTGTAGGAGGGCCATTATGAAAACTACTGGGTGACCAGTAATCAATGTCTTTACCCTCATTAAATAAAGTTATATGTTACGATACGATACCATACGATACGATACGTTTTATTACTTTAATTGTAGGAGGGCCATTATGAAAACTACTGGGTGACCAGTAATCAATGTCTTTACCCTGGTTAAATAAAGTTATATATATGTTATTTATTTTGCATTTAATTAAGTTATAAATTAGGAGGAGCGCTCCACTGAAAACCGCCTTGGTGAGTTGGATCCCTTCGCAAAATATTGTTATTATTATTATTATTATTATTATTATTATTATTAAATTACCCAGATCACCATACAGGTTTGTTGTGTAAGTCTTTCTACAACATTGAAATAGCTGTATACATATAAGTGCACTCTGCTCATTTAGCTTTGCAAGATAATTATCATTATGGTTATTTATTACTCCAGTTGAACCTTCCTGTGTGACCTCTCTTAAGCAACCACATCATGTACTTTTCCAAAGTAACAAAATTTTTCCAGGCAAATCACCATCATTGGTACACTGTTCCTCTCATAAAGTACTGCAACCACTTTTAGAGCTGATGGTTTGAAAGTGCTACTATGATCAGAAAATCACTTGTCTTTTTTCTTCAGATTTCGGAAGTGTGTTTGCTTAACACCTGACTCGCGAAATTTCAAGCTTTAATTTCAAGCAGAAGACTGTTTACTTTGAGTGCAACTTTTTAATTTAATGGTCCACCATTACTCACGTTCGTAACTGACCGATTAGGCCTCGGAGAGCTGGATCCAAGATAAAATGACGTCATATACGCACTGGTTTAAAATTGCAGTGTGTGAATGCAGCTTATTAAGTATGCAAAACACGAGTTTGAGAGCCTGAAAGCTCAAAATTCCCGTGCTGCATACTAAATCAGCCGGGTTTGCACACACTGCATTCTTACTCTTGTGAGCTTTTTACGTCATTTCGTCCTCGATCCAGTTCTCTTAAGATTTTGTAGTTAGTAATGGCGGACAGTTAAATTAAAAAGTTGCACTCAAAGTAAACAGTGTTCTGCTTGAAATTTCGCGAGTCGGGTGTTAAGCAAACATACTTTCGAAATTTGAAGAAAAAAGACAAGTGATTTTCTGATCGTAGTAGCACTTGAAGTTTTGAATTGTTTTTAACCTCCTGTAAGTGACCACTTACTGCATAGTCCCATCTTTCCACAGGTAGCAATTTGTTATCCATCACATGTTTACTCTTAGAAAAGGATGAGGCTCTCTGGGTGTTTATTACGCATTGGAGATCGGAGAATTCTCCGGCTACTATGCAGAATTCTCCTGCAAAATTTTGCTTGCTCCATAAAAGAGCTCTGCCCTCTCATAATAATCTTTCATAATAATTCTCCTGTCACTTTACACTATTCTCCTGTTACTACAATTCTTAATGAAAACCCTGGGCTCTCGAAATAGACTTGCAACACACACGCCTGAACCTATATGAAATTCAAGATTCACAGAAAAAGAGATGTAAAAAGATCCACAGATGTAAAAGTTAATGAAAAAGACACCATGTGAATCCTGGTTCCTGACCATCAAGCAACTAGGAGTACACTACTTCATCCTGGATGGAATGTTAGTCCATCACAAGCTTTAATACTGTGCCTTTTTTGTCAGTAACTAATTGTACAACTTAATAGACAGGGACAACATGTACAGTTCCTTGTCTGATGAAACAACATAAGAATGAGGAGATAAATTTGCCTTCTCTATCTTCTAATTGAAGACTGTTACACTAAAAATGAGACCATCGTGCTTCCTCTGAAACGAGTTGATTGTACTAACTGAAGGATGAAACTGGTTAAAATGAAAATGATTGGGTTTTAGCTACACACAGGAATGTGTGTAGAAGTTTGTGATTGTGTTATTTGCACTTGTAAGAGTGTTTTTGTACATGTAGGTATCAATTGTTTACAACTGACCCACTAGCAAGTACAATGTGTGTAACAGTGTAAGCTATGTACAGTGTATTTTAATAATATGGGAAACTAAGGTGTAAGGCAAGACAAGTCAAAAAAACTTGCCTCAATAGCAACTTGAAATGGGGAATGTAGTAGAAATGTTTGCCCATATTGGTACTGAAACAAACAAATGAAAGACAAAATCAAAATGTGTGTGCACAGTTAGATGCAATGACAGCTGCTTGTTTAAGAACCAACAATCTGTCTCTAGTGCTACTCTTACATGTAATACTAGTCTTCTTGATCAAAGACTTGCTTTTCTGAATTCATTATTTTTTGGAACACTGTGGAATAATGTATTTGGAATCAAATAGTGATCACTTGACAAGAAAGAACACAAGCACTATAATAAAGGAAGTGTTAACTAGAAGCCGGGAGAGACAGTAAAATTTAGACTAACCTTTGGTTAAATTGCTGAGAAGTAACATCTTGGTTAAAAATGTTCAAAACATGTTACAGCATTTCTTAGTAATGATAATTTTATAATACAAACCAAATGGTTGTTAAAGGGGTATATTTGGGAGTGTGAAGCTTTTTACAATATTGGTTTTTTGCCTACATTGGGCAGGGTGGCAGAGCGGTTAGGGCGCTGGATTGCAATGCGGTTGCCCTGGGTTCAAATCCCGCTCTGGCCGCTAGCTGGTGTTGTTCTGGGAAGTCCCTGGTTCAACTCCTTGGCCATCCTTGTAAAATAGCCAACTGGTTTGTCTCCTTCCAGTTGGGATTCTTATCATGTTATGTTTATTTGAGTTATGTTTCTGATCACATACTTGTAAAGTGCATTTGATCATATCTACATGTTAATTTCCATATCATCATCATCATTACATGTAAGTGATTTAAAGATGATCATGACCTAGTTTAGTATTAATTTTTTGGCAAAGTGTACCCCTCAAAATTCACCTTTACTGTACAGGCATTCAGGTTGGGATGTTTTTAGGATACACATTAATATTTTGTCTTTTCTTCAGTTATAATACAGCAAACTACTTCAAGCTCATACCATAGTTAGAGTTAAACTATACTCTTCATTACAAATGTTAAAAAAAATTTATGATGCAATCTTGGTAAATTTGCAGAACAAGACAAAAAAATACAGAGTTAATTACATCACCATTTGGCAGTCTTACCTCCAACACAGAGAATTCATGGTTTACTAAACATGCCAATCCTGCCACAGGGATGAGCAAGAACTCAATCCTGAATGTATCGTGATTGGAATCGTAGGTTGCTTTGAACTTGACGAGCATCAGATAGACAGTAGCGTAGGAGCACACCAAGTAGATGATTTTCATAACAGTGTTGTACACTGAGATGAATGTCAAAACCAAATCAAGGTAGCGTGTGCTAAATACCAGGGCAAACATAATTTGACTTTTCCCTGACAACCCTGAAAACAGACATAAATACATTGTGATATTACAATGTTTTTTTTAATCAAACAATTCCAAATCAATAGATGCTTCCATGGCTTCTAATGTCATCTTGGTTGGGGACAAACACTCAGTGTCACTCTGCGTCCCGCATCTCATACTCATAAATTTCCATAAGCACACACAAATGAAATCCCTGATGCCTTTGGATGCAAAAATTCTCTCTTCTCTATTACCTTTATGACTTTTTTAAAATATGTTTATCAAAGTATAAAAGCAGCGCATGATCGTAACATATTCTGCCATTATTTCACAGGCTCTTAGTCATTGTGAACGGTCAGCAGTATTTTGCAGAAGTGTTATAGATACTTCATATATGGTAATTGCGTTCACAGAACACAGTTCTAATCCAGACTGAACTGAGATTTTTTGGGACAGCCAGTTGATCTTGAAATCACTGCCCCTGCAATCTGCATGGGCCAACACGAATGACATCATTGCCATGCATGTGCATGCGGCAGGGGATTGGAAACTAGTTCTCAGGGTTACCCCAACTCAATGGCTTTCAAAATGGTGACCGTCCACAAGGAAGACAAAAGTGATGTGTAAAATGTCTTAAATGAGCTCCTACAGCCTGGAAATGGCAAAAGTAAAAATGGCGGCGACTACAACTACAATGAGTGGACAATTCATCAAGTAAAAGCGGAATTAAATCGACAAAATCTTTTGAAAACAAGACCTGTTTGATTGAGTTGTTGAACACAATGAAATTGGGGTTCTTTGTGGCAAGGAGTGGCAATTGAAGTGGATGATCTTCCACCTCTCAAGAAACTACCTCAACTGAAATTTGTTACATGTATATCAGGATAAACAAATGTCTGAGAAATATTTTGTACACTTTTTTACACCACAGTTGGTCGGCCATTTGGTCACTGAAACAAACTAATATGCCATCCAAAGGAACATACCAGGTTGGGTCGGAACAAGTCCTGAGGAGCTGAGCTGGGGATTACTGTCTGGATGAAGCTCAAACAATAAAAAATCGTTCAAACAATAAAAAATTTCTACAATAATTTGTTCTTTGCTGCTAAAACTATTTTCAGAAACCATGTTTTAATATTGTGTTAGTCAAAGTTGATATTTTTGAGGCTTTCCAAGATGCTATAAATGTGCTTTTATCATCATGGACCACATGGCCCTCCATATGGTTGTTTTAGGGTTAAAGTGAACCTAACCCCCAAATTTTTTTTGCTTAAATAAATCTACTTATCATTCGGAGTATTTCGGCAAAAGAATTATTGGATTTGGTTGAATCCTCGATTTTTTATGGACAGCCAAAGTCTCATTCAATTTGTTGCATGGCAGAGTAAAAGGGAGTCTGGGTCTAACAAGGTTGTGACGTCATCCCAGGAACGATTGAAAGATAGCGTCTCAGTCAATCTCTGTTTTTGCAAGCGTTTGTTGGGGCCATCAAAGCACATATTGGAGGCAGTAGTCAAAATTGTGTTGGAATCATGTCCTCCTCGTCCTCGGAGTCAGAGTCAGGCTATGTGTAGGGTGAATACCAAATTAACTTCATTTCTGAAGTGGAACTAGAACGGAATCGGCGAGGAGCTCGAAGGAGCCTCATGATCTACATGAAGACCAGGAATGGACAGCAAGATTTGCGGAAGAAGGGAAGAAGAAAAAGATTAACTTCGTTTATAAGTGTTATCTGCCGTACCTCGTGGTTCTGTGTACGGTGCTGGTGAGCAAAAGCTTTGCTGTAACATTGCACATGTTTTCGACCGAGTACCCGTGCATTAGGCAATGCGAACTATGCAGCGGTTTGAAAACAATTGTTATTTTGTATAAACGGCGCACATCCGACTTTATATCGGTATTTTAAAACGAACATCAGCAATTAATTGTGGAAGTGCCTACTTTATGGGAGAATCTTTATTTATGGTATCTTTCAAAGAAGGCAAAGGTAGATTTGACAAGAGAATGGAAAGTGAGCTCAGCGGACGTGAATTATGTGACTTGAGGATTAGCTGAACTTCTGGTCATCCTCCGGCAGTACTGTGAACAAAGTCAAGGCAAGGTAAAATAAAATAACTATAGCTTACTGCAATTAAAATTTGAGGCTGCGTATCCGTCTTAATTTGGTTAGAAATAAGCGAACACAACTTCGTGATGCAAGAATAATTTGCATATACCTGATCTAAACAAACTGACACAAATTTAGACGAGATTGGATATATTTTACTACAAGTAGCTCCACTTGAACATGACGTTTGAGTGGCACCATCGTCTAAATCAACTGAATTTGGTGAAGTTAATCAATTTGATTTGTAAACACTTCAAGTTTTCTTAGCAGTCTACAATGTATTGATCAGTGATATGGGCTTCTGTCAGTGAATTAGCACGGCCTCTGAAATATATTTGATTTTGTTGGAAACCGGTTTTAATAGAGCGCTTGTGTCGAAGACTGTAGGACTCATGAAAGCTGAAAATTTTAAAGGAAGTTAGATTGATGAGGTTTTCCTAAAGGTACATATCGAGGAACAATTATTTTTGCTGCCATTACATTCTGGACTACTTTGTGTCACTGCGGTTAAATCCTTTGTGTGTCCGATACGCAGCACACCGAATATCACAATACATGTTACATGCACATGTTTGGGTTGCATTGCTATACAATAAATGAGTTTTTAAGAGGGGATCTTTTCACTGAACGGACTCATTGGAATTTTCTGTTTTCACCGCATAAAAGGGCATAAAATGCTTGTGAGATCAGCCGATGGGAATATGTTTATTTCAGGAACAGCTGGTCTGTTTTTGGCTCATTTGTTTGCAAAACATCAAATCTTCTCTTAGGAGAGAAATGTTACATGTGACAATACTATGAATATAAAATATTGGTTAAAATCATGTCTTATTTGCCCTCAGAGTTAGAATTATTGAGCTTCCTTCAAAGAACTTTGTAAGCGCAACAGAACTTCCGTTCCGGAAGGACATCATACAAGCGCTGAACCCATTCTCCTCATAACTCGGCCGTGAAACAAAATGGCAGCATTTTTGGTCATAATTTTGAGACTTTACCAGGGCACAGAAAAGCGAAGATTCAACCGAATCAAAATTTTTTTCACGGTTGTGCTTCTAATTCAGAGATGACTCATTTAAGATGGAAAAAAATTATTGGGGTTAGGTGCACTTTAACATACCAAACCTACCAATACTCGAACACACTCTCTAATCTACGATTACTACTAGTTATATTGAAGCATAATACACACATGCTTTCTGTCTCTTTGTTTTCAAAATCTGGCTCATGAGGTGTATTGTTATGCCACCAAAGAAAAAACTTAAACCCCAGGAGGGTCAACACAGCTCACATTAATTTATTTTGCAGAATCAACAGAAGAGAGTCACTATAAGAAGCAGCAACCACAAAGGACAAAGGACAAAGATGATGCAACTGTGAATGAAGAATTGAAAGAACAAGGGAAATCAGTGGAACAAAGATTTTCTGAGCCATGGCTAAAAGAAAGAACACAGGAAATGGAAGGGATGGAGATTTTTTGAGCAGTGGCCCAAAGAAAAGGTGAAGCAAAGTAGAATAAAACGATCATGATGCTTTTCAAATGCATAGAGTGGCTGTGTATGGACAGCATCCTGTGCTAAAATTCAAATCGCTACTGGAACTTCATCATGATTTGGGGCCTGAGGACAAAGCAATTTTGAAACAAACAAACATCAGTTACAATTCTTACACGACTTTGGATGATATCTTACAGTGCCTTTCAGACGTAATTGACAACGAACTGAAGGAAAAGTTGGCAAAAACTCCAATAGCAACTGCCCTGGCCAATGAAAGTACAGGCATAGCAGGCATAGTGAGTAGCACTGTCCACTCATATTATATCAGAAGACATGAGGCCAAGCACTCATTTTGTAACAAACATTTAATGTCAAGATATCACAGGGAGAGGAATAGCAAATGTAGTGTTGACAGAGAGCTTAAAGGAGCACAGTCACGATATTTTGGGTCATTACAGAGATAAAAAACTTCTGACATAACAAATTTTCAGAGAAGATAAGCACCAAAGAGACAAGAATAAATGCAAATATGGTGAGGATGGTGACGGATGGAAAAGATTGAAACAGATAACAAATTACCTTTTTGAAAAATTTAGGCAAAATTTTGTATATCGTCTTCTGTTTTTTTGTGGTTCTGGTATGTTCATAATGAGTAGTTAGCTGTTCAAAAAAGCTTATTTGAATTCCGCCAAATCGTCGTTCAAATTTCCCACTTCAGCCATGCCCATCAAACTTGACCAAGCTAGTAAGGGGCATGGGTCTATTCCTGATTTGACGTCATAAACTGCCTTGCATGCAAACTGTATTTTCCGCTGTATAAGTCGACCTTTCAAGTCTTGAAAATCACTCCAAAAAATCGACCTCGACTTATACATTGACCAAAACTCAACGGTCGGTCAGCAAGTGGAAAACACTTCTTTGGCATAACAACAGACTAAAAAGTGAAGCACAAAAAGGCAACTTTGCAATTAGTTTGAGAAAGAATATTTAATAGTAAGTGGTACAGTATTGAATAAAGAAAATGTTTAGAAATACACAGTTTGTTCCATGATTTGTCTTGTATGATACATTCGTTCTTCATTGACATGACACTTAACCTGTTTGTTGCTTCACATACTGTACTTAAAGCTTGTTATCTTCACAGAAGTTGGCACATTTCCTTCGAGTCCATTGGGTTTACTTTGTGATGTTATTTGTGGGAGAAATTCTTCAATAAACTTGACCATCCTGTTTCTGCTTTTGCGATTGAGCAAAATCAAGCATGATTGATAGCACGGCGGTGGCTTGGTAACCTCATGTAGCAACTAAGGTTATTGTAAAAGTGCGCGAATGCGCCAAGTAAATTGTTATTTTACTTGCGATATTAAACACAGTGCAACAATCAACGTGCTGATATACAATACAAGGACGCATCACCTAGCAATCATTGAGTTAACGGTCTTTAATGCTAGAAAATTAATCATTACACGGCTATTATTGTTTCAAACAAGATCCTTAAGAAAAAAGATGTCTTCCAAACGTATGAAGTATAGTGCGAAGTTTAAACTACAAAGTAGTCAAGTTTGCCGAAGACTCAAACAACTGCACCACAAGTCGAGAGTTCTGTGTAAATGAGAAACTTGTAAGCGACTGGAGAAGACAAGTCGAGAAGCTGAAATGTATGCCAAAGAACAAGTGCACAAACTGAGGAAAGCAGTGTCAGTGGCCTGAGCTAGAGGACAGTCTTGCAAGGTGGATTGAAGACCAGTGACGAAGTGGTTACATTGTGACAAAGAAATTTGATCAGGATTAAGGCAAAACAATGGGAAGTCAGAATAATTTGACAAACTTTTAAGTGACAAACAGCTGGTGTACAAGATTCCTCCGAAGGAAGAACTTTGTCTTTCGACAGAAAACTAAAATTGCACAGAAGCTACCTGAAGATTTGGAGGAAAAGATCACTAGTTTCCACCGATTTATCATCAAACATCGCAGGGGGATGAATTGTGCTTGGTCCACGTCAGAAACATGGATGAAACCCCCATAAGGCTTGATATGCCATCAGCAAAAACTGTGAACGCTAAAGGTAAAAAACTGTATTGATAAATACTACTGGCCATGAAAAGACTCACTTTACTGTTGTGCTTATGTGCCTTGCCGATGGAACACGTTTAAAGCCAATAGTTATCTTTAAAAGGAAAACCATCCCAAAGGAGAAATTCCCACCAGGTGTAGTCATCCACTGCCACCAAAAAGGATGGATGGACGAAGCTGGACTGAAAGTGTGGATCCAAAAGGTATGGAGTGCAAGACCTGGAGGCCTCCTGCGAAAGAGAAGTCTTCCCATCTGGGATTCCTTTCGAGCTCACCTTGTGGATTCTGTGAAAGAGGCCCTTCGCAAAACCGACACAGACATCGCCGTGATACCTGGTGGGCTTACCAGTGTGCAACAGCCACTTGATGTCAGTCTCAACAAGCCATTCAAAGATAGTCTTCGCGCAAAGTGGACCACGTGGATGATTAAAGGTCAGAAGACCTTTACAGCTGGTGGCAACACCAAGGCAGCCCCCCTCAGTACTGTCTGCTCTTGGGTTGACGAATCATGGAAAGAGCTATCCCAAGAAATGGTTTCACGCTCATTTAAGACGTGTGGTATTTCAAATGTGATAGAAGGAAAGGAGGACGACATCTTGTGGGATGACGAGGAAGAACTGCTTGCAGATGAAATCAGTGAAGATGAAGCAATGGAGGACGAGTGTGACATTTACGACGACAAACTCACCGAGGAGCAGTGGCACAACTTGTTTGGAGAGAGTGACGAGGAAGAAGAATTTGAGGGTTTTTAGACATTCCATTGTATAAGTTTCTAGATTTTCCGTAAGCTTGCTTGTAAATAGTTGAGCAGTAGACAAAGATTTTTCAAGACTAATTTTGGACAGTTGAACATTTGACATTTCCTTGTGTATTTTTGTTGTAAATAGTTGAGCTGCTCATCAATATTGCTGTAAAAGAGATAGTTTAATAATATATTATATGATTTGCTTCTTTGATTGAGTATTTCACCTTTGATTGGGAGTGCTTTGGGCAGACAGGGAGGAGATTTTGTTCATGTCAAAGGCACATGCTTTTATTTTAGTTACCAGTGCTCATTGGGTTTTCATTACCAGGTTACTAAGTCATACAAGATGGCGGGTTGTTTACAACTTCATTCATTTTTGTTTTGAATTCTGAAGTGTTTTGAGATTTTTCTTGGCATAAGAAGCTCCAAACCATCTCCTAAAAGTTATAAGGTTTGTTAAAATACTGTTATGTTGAAGGTACATGTATAGTATTGAATTTCTGAGATTTTTAACGTAATTCTCGTAGAAGTGATTGTCACTCAATCGATGTGATTGTTTTTTTCATGGAACTCTTTTTCATGGAACTCTTTTACTCTTTTACAAAGAACAGAGTCGCGACCAGAGTCAGATGCATTTTTAGTGCTCCTGTGATTCGTGCTTTATGTAGTCTTCTTTATCCTTCTGGTGCTCTAAGGAGTTTTATTTGGCTAAACGAGTCTATGGTCAGTCAAACAAATGTGCTGTGAAATTATCTGCGTGAATAATTCCAAGATGGGCGACAAGGTGAAGACTCGTTTGAGTAGCATGGTTGATGAGGCAGTCGTCTCCTTCGCCAAATAAATGGATCTTTACATTAAGAATTCAGTTGTATTCAAGCAAGCAATTGCTAGTGCAGTTCAGGAAGCAGTGTTACCATTGCAAGCGGAGATTGCACCTTTGAAATCTGAACTAAACAATTTAAGATGTCAACTAACCAAAGCAAAGGCCAAAGCCAACGACAATGAACAATACTCACGGAGAAATGATATTAGCATTTTTGGGCTACCAGAGGAGGTTGTTGAGGATTGTTTTCAAAAGGTCCTCGTTCTTTGCGAAAAGGAATTAAAGATAAACGTTAAGAGGGAGGAACTGGACCATGTACACCATGTTGGAAGGCCAAAAGAATCCCAGGAAGGCATGCAACATCTGCCACCACATGCCATGATAGTCAAGGTCACTGGTCATGGAACTAAAAATTAATTAAGATTATGAAGGCCCGCCGGGGACTAAGGGGAAAAAATATAAAGATTAACCATGAGTTTCTCTTGTACATCAAGAAAAATTGTTTTGAAGGAGTAGCAGTGTATTCAGTTGATGGGACGGTCATGGCTAGGAGTCCAACTACCAACAGAACATTTCGTATTATGAAGAAAGAAAGTTGCTCCTGAAGAAACCCAGAATACTGAAGTCGCTGAATGACTGCTGACAGTCTGCTTTTGTCTTCTCTGAGAATTTTTAATGTTTTTTCTTATCCTAGCACTAGTCTTCTCGTTTTGTTTACTTTAGTTCTCATAGTTTTTGTGCAGCGGAAGGTAAGCCTTTTCCTTCTTGTTTTCATTCATGCTCATCGACTGGGGTTAGTTTAGACACGTACAGAGCAGCAATCGGGACATTCAATTATCTTAATTTTGCTATATGTAGATATATTCTTTCATTTCCAATTATATCTCTTGCTATTTTTTTTTTTGTGTTGTTAATGAGTTTTAGTATGCTTTTATTAATTTCTTGCTCGGTACATCCGAATCCGGGTCCAAATAATTCCAATTTTTCACTTGCCCATTTGAATGTGAGGAGTCTTAACGTAATTGATAAGTTGAGCGAAATTTCTGCTTTGACCTTTCTTCAGTTTTGATGAAATTCTTTGTGCCACACATACTGATATTGATGCATTGTATGAAACTTTTTTCTTTATTTGTAAGCATAGTTGAGTCCTTTATACAATGCAAGAATTTCACTGTCCGTCCTCGAGACAAGCCATTTATGCCAAGCCAAATGTAGCAATATTCAGTATTGATATATTTATTCAATTTAATCCTTATTCATTCAATTTAATCCTTATTCATTCAATTTAATTTTCATATTCATTCAATTTAATCTTAGATCATTCAATTCAATTCCTATAGTCATTCTATTCAATCCTCATTCATTTAATTCAATTTCAGATCCATTCAATTTAATTTTTGTATTCTTTTGATTCAGTTTCAATATTGCTTCAATTTAATTTCTGTATTCATTCAATTCAATTTCTATATTCATTCAATTCAATTGTTATATTCATTCAATTCAATCTCTAATTCAATCGATCCAGTTTTCATATACATTCAATTCAATCCGTCTTTATTCATTCAATCTTCGCACTCATTTATTCAATTTGGGGGACTGGGTCAAGGGGGAAATTTGAGCGGGAGCTGGGACTTATGGTAAAGATGGCGGATGAAATGCACGAGGATGAAGATTCCGAGGTGAAAAATTTCTTTGAGCATGTTATAAGCAGGACCGAGGAAATTCGGAGTCAAAATTCATCTGCTAGGAGTGAACGCCACATATCTGAGGTTTTAACCCATATAGATCTCTTAGAGAGAACGGTAACATTACCAAGTCAGTTGGCGAACATAGTTAGCGACGAAACTGATGCAAATTTGCATCAGTTTCGTCGCTAACTATGTTCGCCAACTGACTGATATGGCCAACTGATATGGGTTAAAACCTCAGATATGTGGCGTTGGTCAAGCTTGGTCAAGTTTGAAGGACACTTGTAACTAAAGTGGGAAATATGAACAATGATTTTAGGGCAAAATCTGACAAGTAGTTTTGAAGCATGGTTACAAATGTGTATGTTTTTCTTGGGGCTTTCATGCAAATAGTGCTTTGCACTAATGATGTCATGAAATTTTTGATCCCATCGATGACTCAGACAAACAAAGTCCAATTCTGTAAGAGTTGTAGGGAGGAATGCATGAATGGCAAGCAATTCACTTCAATTTTTTATGGTTCTCACTGAAGATGATGGCATCCCTGGCTCTAAATTTGAAAGAGAACTTGAGGACTACACCGTCGACAGCTGAAATGGTGCTTAAAGTACAGGGGCTTGAAATTAAGCGGAAAACATGACAAGCTTGTGGAATGTGTGAGCGATTACATAAAGAGTGCTTAAACCGAGCACTGATAATGTAAATGGCTTACCGCAAAGGTTCTCAAAGAAAGTTCAGAGTTGCAAGAAAATAGCAACTTGGCTTCACCTGCGTTTATTCAATCGACTGGCTGGCGTTCTTTTCCATCTAATAACATTTCTTCTCTCTTTATTAAACTATTCATGTGTTATAGATAATGCCGAGTTTATTAGTAATATTTATACTATTGCTGCTGGCCTGACAAATGTGAGATGGGAATACATTAAACACAAAATGCCAAATTGTCTTAAAGGGGAAGGTGGGGTGCTCTATCCATCTTCAGTGGAAGACAATTAATCACTCTGTGGGCCTGTTCTCGCATTCTCTGTTGCAGGGCAATCTTTGCTGGTCCAATGGTTGATACTCTCCAAAGCAAAACATTGTGAAGAAAATTTTGCAAAACCTTAAAATGCAGAGGTCTGAGGCTAATGAAGTGTTTCACTCGCACCATGTCCTTCTGTACAGAGTCCTTATTAGTTTAGAATTCATGGTCTCAACCTTTGCAAATAACTCGCGTTTGAGAGCCTTGATCCAAAACCAGCTTTCCTCTAGGGTCCTCAAAAGGAGTCACAGCACAAGTATTAATTGTTGATCCGCTGTCATCGATGGCATCGACCTTCGATGTAAAATCTAATGGCTTGCGGTCGTCAGTTGGTAAACAGTCATCAGTTGAATAATTTCTCAGTACAGTTTCCGTCGACTAGCTTCTTCTTTGTCATCTGCTCCGCTCTTTCTCTTGGGAACACATGCTCGACTTGCTTGTGGTGGAGAACAATTCGCCTGCAGTTGATCAGGAAATTCGGCTGATTGACCCTTTTTTCGAGCCATTTGAGAGCACAAATATAGGTATTCCTAG
This sequence comes from Pachyseris speciosa, assembly GCA_016490735.1. Taxonomy (NCBI): domain Eukaryota; kingdom Metazoa; phylum Cnidaria; class Anthozoa; order Scleractinia; family Pachyseridae; genus Pachyseris; species Pachyseris speciosa. The sequence continues at coordinate 564,242 of JAEMWC010000111.1, forward strand.
TAATGTTTTTCTCTGTTAAGAACTCCAGCGAACAAGCCACTAGCCAGTGTTTGCACTTTGCTATGTCTTGTGAGTGTCGGTTTCGGAAACAGTATGAAAACTTTCATTCCTGATGCTTCTAGCCTGCATACAGGGTCTTCATTTGGGCAATTTTGCTTTTGAATTGCACACAGTCTCGATTTGCATGGTCAAAAGAAGAGCCTGTATGCAGGCTTTCTTGGAGAGATTTTGGCCATTTTTGAGGATATCAGGAGTCAGTTTTGCATACACCCCAACAGCAGTGCTTAGTAGTAACCATGAATCTTCCTTCTTGAATACTGACTCTACGATTTAACCTAGTTTTTTTTTTGCTTTTTTGTTTTGCTGCAGCCCTCCTTGCTCATACATTCACTTCCATCATGTCTCACTGTTTGTCTGAGTCAGGTGGGGGGGCAGGGGGGGGTCTCCTCTGTCAAAATCTATTTTTAGTAATAGTGCACAGCGCTATTATCAGAGCCTACATGTACCAACTGAACTATCAAAGAGAGTCCAGCTTGTTGTTTACTTATTGGCAATGTATTTTCAATCGTAATTTGCAGATTTTGTTCCCACTTTTAATTTGATTACAGCATCTTGGAACTTCAGCGTTCCAGAATTTAACAATTTTTTTAAATTTCTCTGTTGACTTAAGGTATTCCTGGAGGATGACATGAATCTTTCAGATCACAACGCTTCGTTAACATATGAGAGATTACTTAAAATGCAACCTGAACACCAAATTTCAGAGATCGGGACCGAAGCGTTTTCGAGTAAGAAGCGAGAGAAGTTCGGTTTCTACGGGCTCTTTCGCGGGAAAAATACAGACTGTGTACAACGAAAATCCTTGTGCGTGTTCGTGTTTAATTCCCCAAAGAGTATATTGTTGACAGATCTGTCAAATCATGCTATCTTTAACGTGATAGATGAGATCGTTCCGGATGGAGAAATAAAACTGTTGTCTTTAAAAAAGACATCCTTTTTGCAACCAGCTCACCAACAAATGAGAAGAATTTTTAATTTTGCTGGAATTCCGAACGGGTTACGTCGCGTGATACAACGAACAGCTCTACTGAAGCCAGAAGGAACAGCAAAGAAATGCCGGTGGCGAAAACCTATTGTTCACTATTTGGCATTCCGTGCGGCTGTAGCTTGCGCTTCATGTCTTTCAGTCTTCGAAATTTACGGCCGTCGGCTTGCGCTCCACATCTTTCAATCTTCAAAATTTACAGCCATTGGGATCGATGAACGATGGCGAACTCATGCGAGAGAATCATTCAACCAGTTTCTCCTACATGTAGTTTCAAAATGTTCAAGCATATTCGCAAACCACGTCTAGAGCCTCAGGCTTCGTGAAGGCTTCGTGTGAGCAGCCCTTTTAATTTGCTCACTGTCCAGCATAAATGAATCTATAGGTGTAATAAATAAAGCTTTCTGTCTCTTCGCTTCAAAAAATAAATCTCTAGTACGATAAATCTCTACAAATTCACGCACATTCGATATCGAATGGCTGTCAACACATGCTGACAAAAGGCGAGCGAGGTGTCGTTGCTAGGTGAAGCGTTCATATCACACTGTGATTGGTTTCGCGGGAAAAATGGATACACAAATATGGAGAATTTACCCGTATTTGGAGGAATATTTTGCGTTTTACCGCTGGTTTTAACTAGTGTGGACACAGAAAACATGGTTGCCACTGAAATACAACAGCATCGGTCAAAACTGAGCGATTTTCTGAAATTTATGGCGGATTAACAGGCAAAAAAGGCTAATAAAATACGACCAGAGGACACGTTTATTTAGTTTACTTCTGGAAGATGTATCGTTGAGGTTTGAAACTAGGCAGGGTTGAACTACGTAGGAAAACGAAACTTTTCACGGCAGTCCGCACTCGAGAGTGGAACAGCACATGAGTGAGGAGAACTTGAATTTTAGGAAGGTAAAATTTCTGAATTTTTCTCATTACAACATAAAAAATCAAAATGACAATGCGGACTGCGGTGAAAAGTTGAGTTTTTGTCCATTTTAATCGTGTTCCAAATCTCAGAGCTAAATAATAAATTCCAATTTAGATTTAATCATTATTGTGAATTTGCTTGCAGATGACAATACCCCAGAATTTTTGTAATTCTTAACATTCCTTAAATTTTTCTAAACTGAAAAATATTTTTCCAGAATCTATAAGTTTCAGTGAATATGTGATGTTAAAATGATTGCAGTATCTGTAATGTATCTTTAAAAATAACACCCTCAACTATTGTCCAAAAATGACCAAATTAGGGTCCAGGAATACCTTAAATCAAGAGCATACAATAACAAATTTCAGAAGACTAAGCTTTTAATGCCATAAAGATGAAATTAATGCAGCCCTACCAATGAACAATTAGTTTCCTTCTCCCCAGGTGAATATATTTCCTTTTAACTAACCCATTTAAAGTGGTCAAACCAGGAACAGGGACACCTTCTCTTCAAGTTTACCTGGTTACAGTCTCAGAAATATTTAATTGAAGATTTTCTGCCAAATGTTATTCAGCAGGCCATGAAACAGAAATTGTTTATTGCGACTTTTGGAGACACATACCCAAAACTTTCAACCATTGCAGTTGTGAGAGATCAAAAAGCTATTTGGCAGACGACACACGATACGTGATCACAATGAAGCACAATTGACGAAAACCGTCAGGCTCACCCAACACATCACAAAGAGTTATTGAAATCTGCAAAGCATCAGTTCCTCAAAACATTTGCATCCAGAAAACACAGAATCTTCCTCTGGCTTATACTGCAGAGACATTCAAACCGCTCGACAAATTGCTTCAATAAATTAAGCCTCTTTTCCTCATGGTTGATCTCCCAAAGACAGGAAACAGAAGTTGTTACACGTGTACAAAATCCAGACAACAAATCGATTCAAGGGTTTCTGCAAGGTTGTGGTGAATTAAGTCACCAGAAATCATCAAATCACGAGCAAAGAAAAACAAATTCGTTAACAGAAATGTCAAACCAACCATAGCGGAGATAATTTTTCCGTTAAAAATCGGAGCTACTGATAGACGAACATAAGTCAAAGGACAAGGGAAAACTTACCGGCGCACGATCTTGTTTTCCATATTTTCCACAGTAGCACCAAGATAGCCAGAAGATGTGAGAGATCTCCTGTTAATCTGAAGAGATTCATTGTGTTCTCATATGGTAAAAAAAGACCCAGGTGGAAAACGAACAACCAACACCACAAAAATAGGTTTTGTGAGCAGTGGTGTTTGATTCAGTCGCAGGCCTCTCAAATAAATGTCCGCCACGTCGGCAGCCTTACATACGGGACCTTTGGTCGTTACTTCCGATCCGAAAAATAGCGAAAAACCGAACCGAAGTTTCCCGACACACAACAGTCACGCAATCATACATTTGGCCGACGTCACAAAAACTTTTCGAGTGTCAGCGTGGAAGTGATGAAACTTGTAATTTTACACTGGCCAGTACAATGTTGCAGACTCAAAGGCTCGAGGAGTTCAGCTTGAAAATTTTAGGATGGTAGGATGTCTTCGCATGTGCAAAATTAGCTCGTTTTGAGTTAAACAGTAAGCTTAAGCTCAAACTGACGGCGGCAAGACCTCGTCCGATGGTTCTGCACTTATCAAAGGAGAAGGTAAATTTTGAACTCCAGTGTTACAGGTTTGTGGCTTTTATGGATCTTGAATTGTGATATGGGGTCATGGCTGGGTTCTTGTCATGGAAAACCCTTTGAGAGTTCCGCGGGACCCAAACCTTTGTCAAGCGGTTGAGAGTATATTTAGTTAAATGGTTTCGTTAGTTTTAAACACCAACTCTTTGATGGATCGATACTCCCACATTGTTTTGTTTGTTTTCTTGAACATGGTATCAAAAATTTCCCAATCATTTCTCAACAATTTGCGATCAATTTTTTGACGTACCGCAAGAGCTCTATTAAGTCCCCAGGGGCTTAATTAATTTAAGGCTTATTAACGGGGGGCTTAATAGAGAGTGGTGGGGGGGGGGGGGGGGGGGCTTATTGCAAATCTTAAACACGCCGTTTTCGTTTTCAGATAGTTTTTGTACAAAGCTCAAACAACTGCAGTGAAACTTAATCATTTAATAAAGAGCAGCAAACAGTGTCATGTGTTTGAGTGTATATCTGTTTAAAAACAAACGAACTGGGCTGCATGAAGTGGATTTTTCACGTAAGAGGAAATAGGAGGGACTGATTACAAAATCTAGTGTCCAAAGAGGGGGGGGGGGCTTATTTCAAAAAACAACTTTCAAACAGGGGGCTTATTAGAGAGGGGGGTTAATAGAGACGGGGGACTTAATAAAGTTACCATAGTAACAATACAGCCACTGGTCATGTGACAATAGCACAAAAATCCTAGAATTGAAACAGTATACTTTTTTTGGTATTGAAAACAGTGCCAATGGTTATTGATTGCCAAGATGCAAAATTGTACAAATTGATTACTTGAAATTCAGATTATTATCAAATCACAAGCAGGTAAATTTATGGGTATAATCAAAACCTGGGCCAGGGCGGCCCATAGGCCACCCTATGGGCCACCCTATGGGCCACCTATAAAAGATACTGGGACTATAAATTTATCTTTTTTTTTTTTAATTTTAAAATCATTTTATAATCATTGCGGTGATGGCGGGTGTCTGTAAAATGAGGACTGGATACCTGTGGATGGCGGATGCGGATGGTGGATGGTGGATGGAAAAATGAGGATAGAAAAGTGCGGATGGAAAAAATAAAAAAATAAATGAACAATAATAATAAAAGAAATACAACTGAAAATAGAGCTTTAACTGGAAAAAACTAACAACAAATAATGAGAGTGTACCCTATAGCAACAAAATTGCATTTATGAGTCATTCATTTTGACAATTCCACCCAAGCAGGCACTGTAAGACGCATCCTAATTATTCGTTGTTTTTTGTGGCGTTTTTAGGACAAGACACAGATTTTTCAGAATTCCACCGTTCATATTTTATCATAAAGACAGTAAAATATATTAGCTGGTTAAACCTTATACCTACTCGCGTAGGAATACTGTAATAAACTGTCTGGTTGCTTTTGTTGCGTGCCTATCTGGCTTTCATTCATCTTGACCAAAGAAGACCTCCTGATAATTGTAAAGATAACAATCATATTTGTGCTACAGAAAATTTGCTGGGTTCATTTCCTGTGGCAGGCGCTGTAATATGCATCCTAGCATTTTAGGACAGGCAGGATACAATTTTTATTTCAGATTTTCGCCGTTCACATTTTAATGACGAATTTCCGGTTGCTCGATAACTGAGATGTTTAATTGGCAAGCGTAGTGTGAATAGGGAAAATGTAATAACAAAAACATGCAGTTGGCTTTACCAACACGGGATAGGTGGAGTTAAGACACCTGCCAAAATCGGAAAATACCTTTGCAATGAATTCAAGCAGGTTTTTATGAATCTTCTTAATGGTATTGTGTCTTTCACCATAGAAACAGAAACAATGATTTGTTGCAATCACCGTCACTCTGTCGGCATGTGACACTTGCCAGGCACCCTGGCTCCAGTTGTTCGTTCTTAAAATATCTAGAAAAAAAGCCAATTGTATTAATTTTATTAAATCATTGAAAAGATAGTGTTTTCAGCACCTACTCAAAGACTTGTTGTAATGTCATAGCACACCAGCTGAGAAAATTTGTTCACTACTAGCATCGTCAGCATCATTTACGGTCCATTATACTTCTTGGGTTGCAAAGCACTCAAATGCCTTTTCAACAAACTGAACCCATGTGAGGAGAACCACTTTAGCGTCGCATGAACTGTAGCCGCTTTGCCTTGAGAGAATTGACTTGAACTGAATTTATCATTACTAGGGCAAAAAAGCGTGCCCTTTATATCTTGATTGTGCTTTATACAGGGACCGCGGAGACCATTTTAAGGTGTTAGGGTTAAAAAATCTTGCTAACTTCAAGCAGCTCTATTCATACATTATCCATGTCAACTGTGATCATCTATCCAAGAATAAAATAGTAGGGCTGTAGTCCTAACAGCCCCTCCCCCTCAGAGCAGAACACATGATTTGAAATGACCAGGTAAACTTCAGCTAATCAAAACAAAACTGTATCATATGTATTTTTCTGGACAAATAAAAAAGAGCCCAGCATTCTGGCTTTTTTGTATGTTGTTTTCTGTTTTTTTTTTTTTTTTCATGTTTTATGACTCTGTCGAGGTTTGTCATGGATTGCCGCTCAGGCAGTGATTCTGAACTGGAGATGCCTATTTTTGAGATCAAGAGGTAATCCTAAAATCGCTGTTAAAAAAATAATAATAATAATTAGGACGCGTTTTACAGCGCCTGCTACAAGAACTGAACCCAGCAATTTTTCTTTAGCGCATCAGGAAATCAATCAGGTTTTGATAGTTCTTCTTTGCTGTTGGAGGTCTTAGGTGGAAATGTCAAAATGAATGGCTCACAAATGCAATTTTGTTGCTATGGGGTACACTCTCATTATTTGTTGTTAGCTTTTCCGCTTAAACCGCTATTTTCAGCTGTAAATTCTTTTATTATTATTATTATTATTATTTTATTTTTTTATATTTTTATATTTTTTACATCCGCACTTTTTTATCCTCATTTTCCCATCCCACTTTCCATCCGCCATCCGCATCCGCCATTCGCAGGTATCCGCTCCGTGTTTTACAGACACCCGCCATCACCCCAATGATTATAAAATGATTTTAAAAATTTAATAATTAAAAAAAAAAATGATAAATTTAACGTCCAGTCTTTTTATAGGTGGCCCATAGGGTAGCCCATAGGGTGGCCCATGGGCCCTGGCCCAGGTTTTCATTACACCCTAAATTTATAGATTTTCTACAACAGCATTTTGATTTTCTCTGTAGGTTTAACATGATTCACAAAAGCAATCACAACTTCATATCCTTTTCCTGGAGTTAAATTAGGGATGGAGTTGGGGATAGGCACTCCTCTAAGGACATATGGTCCTTAGCTCTAACTCTGGGGTTCTCCACTTGTTGTTACTTGGTGACCTTTGTTGCCTCATAGACCACAGGGTACCCACATGGCTGGGGGCAATCATGACATAACTGGGAGTTTAACTTCTTCCCCCTTCTCCTGAGAGTCATACGACAATCACAGTGGTACTGTCAACATCCAGTACAACTGAGTGGTGAAAGATATAGTGTGAGGTAACTATGCAGTCTTTCTCCTGATTCAGACTGTCAAGCCTAACACAAGATGGTTGCAGGCTCATAAAGAGGGCATGGACGGATTGGGAGAATCACTGACCATGTGAGTAATGGACGCTTAACGTCATTAAAGTAAGGGGAAGGAAAAGATCATGGGTTTGCTGGGAATCAGGTGAACCTTTTTGGAGTGTAGTCTGAAATACAGTGGCCCAGATTCCCGTCAGTCTTTGGCATATTTCTACTGTCTTCTCTGGGAAGCTGCTCTGCAACAATATAACAAAGTTGCCTTGGCATTTTGATGCTTTGAGTGGTTTCCGCGCTCTCAGATACTTGGTGGGAGCACAGGCAGACCAATCTATGTGTAGGGACGTGCACATGACATAACAATATGCTATTTGATCTCACACATTTAGGTACTACAACATAATTTGCAAAAGTTGAAATTTGCATCTTTTGATCCCAAATTCAGTCTGGGTGGTGAAATGTCAATGGGCTCAAAATCCCATAAAATCAAACAGGACCCAACAATAGATAGAGGGTAAGCGAATGTTTTTTACCTAGCTTACAGTTCATTAGAAGATGCAAAATTCCGAATTTTATGAAGCATTTTCCTCAATCGCTTGACTTGAGGTGATATCAACCGTTGCAAATTACAGCAAATTCATGAGCTCAAATGGCATATTGTTGCACAATGTGTACATCTGCACACAGATAGATTGGTCTGCTTGTCGTGGGAGTGAGCAACAATGAGAATGAGTGGAGAAAATCAAGTGGGGCCTGAGGGAAGGTTCTTTGCTCATTCTCATTGGTTTGGCTTGCTTGCCCCAACCATCTGGGATCCTGAAACGGGTGGCCCAATGCTTAGCTTCATCCAAGGCAGGGCTCGAGACTAACTTATCAGCTTACTAGCCCAGTGGCTAGTGAGAGGTTTGATTCACTAGCCAAAAGCAAATTTTTCACTAGCCAGACTTGTTTGCCAGACATTAATCCTGTGAAGCACTTTCAGTTAGGTATTTCTTTTCCAACCACAATACTTATGTGCAACTTAGCAGCTTTTTAGAAATAAGTAGGTTTGACATTTGAAAGTTTTATAGTAAACATAAGTCTTGGGGAAGTAGTTTGTTTGTTGTTCACTGCATTAGTATGAAAAAAAAAAGAAAGAAAAAGTCAGTTGTCTGTTCACTTGAGGGACTCCATTTTCTTTTGTGATACATTTGAAATTGTTTTCATGAAATTGTTTTCAAAATGGCTGGTGAAATGCAAAATCCACTAGCCAAAATGAAATTTTTACTAGTCTGTGACTAGTTGGCTACTGTTAGTCTCGAGCCCTGCAAGGACCACTGACCTTAGACCATTGACTACCGAGGTTTTTACATTTTTGGAGTGATTTTCCACCTATAAACGATGAATAGCAATTGGTGACTCTTTATTTGAACTACCAGGGAAAAGTGGTGCTGTCCTAAGGCACTGGAGGCTCAAGGTTTCTGAAAACATCATTTTGACGTAGCTATTTTTTATCCATGAAGCGACAACAATGGCCCAAGTTGGGTTTGCTTGCGATTTCTGCTAAATTTACAGCCATTTTTCATCTTTAGCGGCTGCCTGATGAGCGTCATTAAGCGTGACGGTAGCTAAGAGTCCACTTTCTCAAAGAATCGAGCAAGGTGATGTACTTTGTTGTTGAATTTGGCTTGTTACTCGACTAACTGGGAATTTGGCCGGTCGAACACTTAGTACCTTTGGGACTCGACTATTGATGAATTTCTCAACCTACCGCCACATATTTTGGAATTTCAGTGTACTGAAGATGACCACAAGCAGGAAATTTTGGCGGTAGGTCAGAGTGGCTGTGTGAAAGAATTGGGGGAAGGAACGGGCGCTGTCAAAAATTCTCGTTAGTTCCCAGCATGCAATGCACTCAAGATGTTGAAAATGTCGGGAAGGCCCGAATGCACTGGAACAAAAGGCTGTATCTACGCTCGGGAGAAGAATATGAACAAAAAAAGTCATTTCTAAGCTAGAAAAAGGACTGAATTTCGTTATGATGGTTGAATTTTGGTTTTTCGACGATGATTTCCCTAAAAAACATGAAGGCAAAAAGGGGCATTTTTGTTGTTTCTCTTTGACGTTAAAAACGGCCAGTTTCGTTCTTGTCCAAACTCAAAAGGCCATATTTGGTAAAAATCGCTACGTTTCTTGCATTTATTGGATATCCAAATTTAAAGGGCATTCCATTTCGTGCTCACAACTAACAGTTAAGGCAATATTCGTGCGATTGAGAAAGTTGCAATGTTTTGAAGCATGGGAGTTTTTTACGGGCCGTTTTGGCCGGCACGGGTGCCAATGGGTTAAGAATGACCCTCAACTAACCACTGAACAACGCAGACAAAAAATGTTAAACACTAATATCCCACAATAACACCTTTATTCATGCAGGATTGACCCTGATAAATAAGTAGTTGCATTCACATTCATTCATTAATACCACGACTGAGTAGCAAACTGTTCTGCTGAACTGTTCAAGTCGCAACAGTATTAATTAGGGTGCATTCCTGTGTGACTATTCTACTCACTCTGTCATGTTTGTGAATAAGTGAATGTGTGGAAAGATGTTTTCCAAAAGAACATGCAATACTCGGAAAAAAGCTTGGACCAAGCATTTGAACCCGACTTATGATGGTACATTGATGCCAGGGACATAAAATTTTAAAACAGATATTTCTCAAAAGAAGACATATTCTGCACATTCTGTGAAAACCAAAATAATGTTTCTGTTTACTCCAAACATACGATAGGCTCACCAAAAGAACACGATTGTTGTCTGTTCTGAGTAATCAGATTCCACAATAGTCCCAAAAGAATGCATCCTTAAATGTAGCTCAAAGGAAATGTCCACTAGTCTTTCCATGTTGCAGTCAGCAGCAACCCTCATGATAATGCTAAGTGTCAACCATAATACTTTTGTAAACCTAACCATAGACTTCATTCTGATGCCAAAGCCAAATCATAGCCAAAAAACTAACCCTGGTATAAGTTTTGCCAATTGTGTATCATAATGAAATCCTGTGAATTTACAACTCAATACATGTATATGAAATTTCCTTGAAGAATAAAAAAAAATACTAAATAAATTACCAACATTAGAAATACAATGTAGTTTATATCATTGTACTAGAAAATACACACTGTTCTATTTTATCGAAACTGAGCACCAAAAAATATGCTATTAATTACACTCTCCTAATGTCATTCCCAAAGCCCTCTTTGTTTCATCCTTTGACAAGACAGATACATGTAGGCACTTTTCAGAGAGACCCTAGACTGCAAGCAGTCCCTCTTTCTTTCCTTTGTTGATCCTGTGGGCGAGCGCGAGTGGAAATTGGGGTGAGTGGAAGTCAGCGCAAGCTCGTTCGACTTGACTTCCGCTTGCCCCGATTTCCGCTCGCTTGGGCTTCACGTTTGCTCACAAGATCAACAAAGGAAAGAAAGAGGGACTGCTCGCAGTCTAGAGAGACCCAGTCTAGCAACACATTGTTTGTCTTCCACATTTCTTATGACTACCAGGATGCTGCTTTTCTAATTTCCCAAGATAATTTTTATGTTATTCTTGGTTAAAATGACTGTTCCTACACAAAGTCAACATACAGTTGACACATTTCCTGTAAAAAATTCAAAAATATAGTCTCTAATGGTAAAGAGAGTGTTAACTAATATGTACGTAGCAAGCTCAAAAGAAGACTGTGGTACAATGGGTTTTCCCATAAATCTGTGAATCATTGGAGCCAGCTAATATGTCAAAGGTTATACATCCAAAGTTCTTTGATTTCTTCCATTGGGGACTTAAAAATAATTGTTTTGCAGTCCTATGCTCCTCATATGACAAACTAGAAACATTTTAGTAATGGTTTTGTATGCCACCTTAACTACAAACAGAAGCAAACATTTACATAACTTATTCCAAATTGATGCTTCTGCTACAAATTAGTTAAACAACCCTAATTACCGGTATATTTGCTATGAATTCCAACTTAAAATTCCCATTATTAAATATTATATATAAATTTATTTCTTAGTGGGAAATAGGAAATTCACCAAATGTTTAATAATCCCATAAATTTGATATTGAATAATGCTTAAAAATAATTTTTACTGGCCAACTACATTTACGTTTTTGTTAACATTCTGTTACAAAGACAAGTAAATTGAACCAACATAGCATGGATGTTGTAGTTCAATTTTTTATTTTCTTTTGTTCTTGTGTATCGTAATTGTATGATAATGAGTACAGAACCAAGGATAAAACTGAACCACAACTAGGACACCTTAACTCCAAAATATTAAATGTCCCTTTAAAATCTTGCACTGATCATCATGCCAAACAAACACAAAAACATAATCAAAATTGTGTATTTTTTTTCATGTTGCACTTTAAAAACCAAGCCCCTTGGCATCCAGTGTGTGGCTGCTGTTACTATACGCACTGTTTGCATCAAGGCAAACTGTAAAATAATAATTATTGTACAAAGAAAAGTGACATCATGGTAACAAACAAACATGACTGGCCAAGACACTTTGAAAGTATGACTGCATAACAAGTAAACTATGGCTTATACAACTACACACCAAAAGCAAGTTTGCTAATTTGTTTTCTTTGCTATTCAAATTCAGAAGTTCACACAGTTAGTTTTTAAGCATCACTAAGCTTTCATAGCAATTATTTTTTAGACAAAAATATTGGCATTTGGATTTATATGGGATGCATGATTGTAGCAAAGCTTACACTAACAAGTAACAAAACAAGTTATCAATGATCCTTAATCTTTCATTATTTCTGCAATGTTAACTTGCATTATACTGAATTCTGTTCAAGAAAACTGCAGTTGGAAACTATAGCTATCACTGACAGTTCTCAGTTGTTTCAGTGCTGCCAAATGCAACATTGTTTTTCTAACCATTTAGTTCAGTGTTTTCCAGATAAACTGCCATAGTATAAGAACTGTACCTATCCTTATGTCAATTTTCTTTGCTTGGAAATTTCTCTTCTATTTTGAATTTACCCTTTAGAAATCTTCATTTCCATCCTTTGAGTTGGGTCAATTTCAAATATTTTTAATCTTGTCAACGCTTGTGTTAATTTCAGATATTAATTTTCTATGGGCCACAAACTGTTGCATTTGTTTGATTGAAATTGAAGTCTTCTAACCAAAATACATTGTTTTTGTTTCGATGGTCATAGAGGAGAGATTTGAGATTACTGTATGGCCTTAATTTATTATGAATCATGAAAGGTATAAATCCTGTCATTTACAAAAACGTTTTTAATCATTTACAGTGTCTACATTGCAGTCTACTGAGAATGATGTTTTGTAGAGCAATAATTATAGAAAAGGCTAATACACACTGGATGAATAAAAGGAAGGATGAGAAGACTAACTTTGTGAAACTACTTCCAGTGAGTTAATTGTGTCCACAATATGTTGTTCACCTTGGTTTAGAACTGCTGAATCAATTCCAGCCCGGATCATCATATCATGCACATTCTCTTGGACACTATGGAAGAACACTGCGATTCCCTTATTGTTCATCTCTTCAAGAACTGTAAGAAGTGCTTGGGTGACAGTGAAATCGATGTTAGTTACCAAGGAGAAATCAACTACAATGCCAGGAGGTGAAGGATCTGCATTTGATGCTATCTGCATCTCATTAGTCACATGTTCAACTCCAGTGTAACTAAGATTGCCATTTACCTTCAGCAGAATGTAATCTCCATGGCTAATTACAGAGACTTCTGGCCAAACAGTTCGGTAGAGAAGAATGCAAAGTGCAACACCAATGCCTGCTAAAATTCCAACTTCAATGTCATAGAAACAACCAAAGAATGTGACAGCTAATGGTACCAGATCAAGGCGTCGCACTTTCCAGATGTTTGGCAGGATGTGGTACTCTATCATGGTTACCACGGATGACATGATCAGAGCAGCGAGTGATGCCTTTGGAATGTACTTGAAGGATGGAGTGAGAACACCAAGGGCCAGTAGAACCACTGCTCCAGTAAAAATCCCTGAAAAAGGTAAAGAAAATTCAATTGTATAATGTACATGATACTGTAAGATCGAACTCGGTGTTACAGAAAATGTTGTGTGTCCATGAAAAATAATTTCCTTTGTATTTGTTTCCCTGTTCAATTATCCCCTGAATACAAAAAGAATCATGTTCAGCTGGTTAACTGAACCAACCAAAAGCTGCGCATATTTGTCTCTTAACCAGACGAATCAAATAATTGCGTCCTTCCCAGTCATGCTCTTTTATTCATCACTTCAATACAAATTTAGGAATCTGAATGGCTGCAACTTCACTGTTAGAACTAAGTCAGCACAAATATTAATAATTAATAACAAATACAAAGGAAATTATTTTTCATGGACACACAACATTTTCTGTAACACCGAGTTCGATCTTACAGTATCATGTACATTATACAATTGAATTTTCTTTACCTTTTTCAGGTAAAAAGGTAAAGGTAATGTAATCAAAATAATGACATCATGAATTATGTGAAAAAAAAAATGGATCACCACGGCATTTTGATTGGCTAAGATGCCTAGGAATAGCACATGCTCAAAATGTGCTCACAGATCACATACAACATTTTCAACAAACAGTGGCAACTCAATCATCACCTGGTCATTTCATTCAAAGTAGAATCAGCAAGAATTATTAATAACAAATCCTTGGTTGCTTTTGATACAGCAATAGTTAATCCACTCACACATGTTGAATATGTGGAGATTATGCAGGGGCACCCAATGAGCCAAACCAACCAAAAGCTGTAGAAAGGCATTTTTCAGTACCTTACAGTGTTTGATATCTGTTTAAAGTGATGTTTTCGTTAGCTAGAAAAGTTCGATCTCTTCGGATTCGTCAGCTGAAATTTTAGTTGCCCATAAATGTTAGGGAACAAAATTTTCCTTTGAGAAAATTCTAGCTGAAATGAACTTTCCATGAACTTTCTAGGGAACTATTTTCTTTCCGAAAATGCTAGGTGATGTTTTTGATTACCAAAAACAGCAAATATGACCCTTTCAAAAACGTTAGGGGTTATTATTTCCCCATTGCAAATCTTTTAGGCCATGTTTCAGTTACGAAAATCCAAGTGCACTCTTAAATGGACACCGAAAGCCAAAGGTGAACTACCCTCCACCGAACAGATATCTACCGAAACTTGTCGTTGGATGCCCCTGATTATGGCCAAGTAGACACTGTGTGCTCTGTGGATTATCTACCCCATCTATTTTAAAAGCCATTCAAATAGTGGGCCTGTCCCGATTGCACTGGGCACTTTTTGAGCACTTTTTCGAATTTGGAGCACTCCTTTACATTTCCAGCACTCTTGTGCACTTTCTTGACTTTTGGGCAAAACCTGGGCAACAGCACTTTTTTCAACTTTCCAGATATTTAGAACAATATTTTCTCTTCAAAACATTTTCAGTAAACCGAGTTACCGTATTTATTCAATTAAATGCAGCAGCATTTATAAAATTTTTCGTGAATCGAGTGTGGCATTTGAGGGTGGCCTTTATTAAAATCCATTTCATTTCTTACAAACAATAGCAACTGAACGTTTGAATTTTTAAAAACAGAAACATGTTTCAGTGTTTGTCTGAAATGTCATTTATTTTATTGTTCTCACTTGGCTTTGATAGAATTTTTGTTCGAAAAAACATTGGCATTTTAATTCTATGGTCACCTTTTAGACAATAATATTATTGAGGGCTAATGCTTTGATAAAACTAAGAATATTTATATTTATGCTAGGAAGTAATTAAAAACTTGTGAGCAACTTTGGAGCGCTATTTCTAAAATTCAAGCAGTGTTTGAGAAAATTTTTGCTATGTTTTTGAGCACTTTCTGGTGATTTTTCCAGCACAATTGGGACATGCTTAAATATCAGTAAGAAGCTATCCTTATTTGCTAATGTCATACCGTAAAATTCTGAAAATATTCAAAGGCCCTTTTTGAGGGGCTTATACAAGGAGGGAAATTTGCATTTCAAAATTGATTGGGCCAGCTTATAGTTGGAAGGAAATTTGTGTGTTTCTGTACAGTTTTTGCATTACTAGTTTGGGGGCTTATTTTTGGAATTTTACAGTATATATAGTAGCTAATATCCTTCAGTTATTTATTAATGAAAGTCCTGAGAGTTAGCTTGGTCTTGATTCAAAGACTGGAGGTTCAGCCTGATGGTTAGTTAACACAAAGCAAACATGACACAGATTATGTTAAGGCTCTTCCCCTATGCTAAGCCCCCCCTCTCTCTTCCTTCAGTGAAGTGATTCTCCATACACCTCCCTTTACAGTACAGCCCCCTCACCCTCTCATTAAGTGGTCAGAATAGAATTTCAAAAACACAAGATATGTGTTAAAAATGGAGGTAATTATAGATATAATGGTTGCAACACCTAGTTAGGGAAGAAATTACATGTAAATAAGCAACAAATTGTCACTTTTTGTTCTTGAGGTGTTGTTCTAATAGTAAGGGTTGGAAAAATTATCAGAAGTTTATCTTTGATATTAAGTATTAGGAGCATTTAAAAAAATAATACAGTAAAAACCTGCGTGTAAGAACCTACATTTTTCCAAGTTTGGCAAAACAGGTTCTTATATTTGGGGGTAGTTATTGGCAATTTAGGCTAAAGTAGGTTCTTAATTAGGTTCTTAAGTAACTTTCAGTAGAAACCATTCCTGTTCAAGAAGTCCATTATGATACAGCATTTATTCATAACTGTCTTGTCATGAGCCTTGTGCAAGACTAACTAAACAATTATATACACTATAAACAAAGTATCTTTTCAGAAATAGTTTCATACAAAATAAAATAATAAATGGAATAAGTATTCTCTATTTCTCAATTTCACCAAAGTTATACTTCTTAGTTAAAAATGCTTATGAAAATATCCCATAACTCACATATAAGAACCTAATAACTTTTGCTTGGCTAAACAGGTTCTCATATTTTGGGGTATAAAAATGGGAAATTTCTGCCAGCAGGTTCTTAAAACCGCTAGGTTCTTACACGCGGGTTTTTACTGTTTTTATTCCCTACAGGTGGGGCTTAGTTGCAGAGTATTTACACTGTTTTGACAACAACAAATATTTTACCTCCAGCAGGCGTGGCCACCCCACTTTGAGCATTCACAGCTGTTCTTGAAAAGCTTCCAGTCACAGGATATGATGAAACAAATGAGCTGAGACAGTTTGCGATACCAAGAGCAATCAACTCTTGGCTTGCATCAACAGTGTATTGATTCTTCCGTGCAAAAGCTTTGGCAATTGCAATGCTCTCAAGAAAGCCAATAAGGGGAACCACAACCAGTCCAGGACCAAGCTCACTGAGTACCTGAGTAACTGACAGTGTTTTGTTTTTAACTTCAAAGCTCAGAGCAGGCGGCTACATGAAAAAAATGTAAGAAAAAAAAAGACAATCAATATTCCATTAAAGGTTTTAAGGGTCATTAAATCATGTTATTTATGCATGCATTGGTAAAATCCATCAGGTGAGTACAAGTCATAGTCATGCAGCACTCACTCAAATGGGCGAGGTTCAAGAGCTAAATATTTTGCAAAGTGTGGATTCTCAAGTTTCCATTTCCACCAAAAAATGTGATTATTCATTTTCTAGTTCTACTTTTACGTCATGAAATCTCCAACAAACCAGGGGCTAACTTGAAATTCTTAGCATCGTTAAAACCAGATATGGCTTCTGCCTTGTGATAAAACTTATACAAAATTACACCACTGTTTTCTTGGGTGAGTCCAGGCAAGTATAATATGTGGCATTTCCTCCTGATAAGAGCACCTGAGGAACCACAGGTTAACTGAAACCATAGATGTCATAGATTTCATTTGATTTATTTAGAGCTGATTTGATTTAGACTCCCCAATTAGTAGAGCATCTGTGCTCGGCTAAATACATTATTGAGACTTAAATAAAGTGATTATTATTATTATGTCCAAACCCAACCTTGATTTTAGACAATTTTTACCAAAAATCCAAGATTTTAACAATTTTTGCCTAAATTGCACAAATCTACCCTCAAATTAAAACAAATAATGTCAGTGTCTTGGAACTTCTTTAAGTACGGGCTTCAATATTAATTAACATATTTTCTCTAGTTGTTTTTCATTATTTTATAAACTGACATTTGTAACTTGTTTTCAAATATTTACTAAGAAAAAAAAATGTTCAGCAGTTTTGATAGCTCGACAGTACGATTAGAAGTGCATCAATTTTTTCTACAATGATAGCTTTTAGTTGCGGTCCAACTGGTGTGTGTAAAAGCTGTTTAAATGGGAAACTCCTCCCCTGGATCTGCTACTCAACAAATTATTGAGAATCGTTATCGTAATCATGAACGATGATGGAACTAGTTTAAATAGAATGTGCATTTGTTAAGCTGTAACAAAAACATAGCATTCCATGAACCATGGTTGGAAACGTGTGCGTTACTTGTGATGTTGCCACGGAATTGTAACGCGCTTGCAAGAATTTCTTACCCAATCAACATTCAAAATAATTTTTTGCGGGGGAAGCCCTTAAGTGCGACAGCAGAAAATTATATTTTATCGAGATTTCGGCAAAAATTCACGTCAATGATAATTTTTTCGTTGATATTACAGTGTCTCTCAATCCGAGACAAATTCCAAGTGGTCTTAATCGTTTGTAAGTTTTTTTAACATAGAATAAAAACGCTGTTTTGCCGCCGCATTCGCGTATACATGGTAAACCCAATTATGATGTTACGTGTCACTAAAATCAAACTGTATAAACAGGGGAAAGTCAATACCTGTATGGGAGGCAAGCCTGGTTCTATATGCCCTGGTAAAGTGAAAATGTCTGTGTGACCATGTTTGAAGAGCACAGATGACACTATAGCTGCTAACATTATTGTGAGGGCGTTTCTGCCGATTGAAATCACCCAAACTGTCTTTTTGGCCGCTCTCAACCACTTGGAATCGGACGAATCTTTCTGCTTGACCCATTGAAGCCGACCGATTTTTCTGAGTGCTATTAGGAATAAAATACAAATCACGCCTAAAGTTATGTCCCACTTCTTCGTTTCACCTATATTCTTGAAGGTGAAGTAGACATTCTGAAAAAATTGTCGTGGGATATTTTTCAATCCGAACAAGTCTTTCAGTTGACTGAACGCGATGATGATAGCAGCGGAAGAAGTAAAACCAGAAACGACCGGAATAGATATAAAATTGACCACGAAACCTAATCGGAGAAATCCCATTGCCAGCAGGATAATTCCGCTGTATAAAGTCAAGGCTATGGTGTACTGAGGAACTTCCGACTTGCCGTAAGCGGAGACCATCAGTGACATAATCGCGGTCGGTCCAAGAGTAATATCCTTACTTGTCCCAAGTATACAGTACAGAAAACAACCCATAAACGCCGAATATAGGCCATATTGTTGAGGAAGACCGGCGAGTTGAGCGTAGGCCAAGCCTTGCGGGACAACCATAAGACCAACTGATAAGCCGGCAATCAAATCGCATTGTAAGCTTCTGAGAGAATATTCCGGCAGCCAAGCAGTGATTGGGAGTCGTTTCTTGACGAGACCCTTGATGATTTTCGGGTCACACTGTTCCATGCATTTGCCCTGTAAAGCAGAGCAATTCATGTTTGAAAAAAAGAGAACGGACCATAAGGGGATTTATGCGCGGAAAGACGTGACTTGAAATTTCAGAGAGTAACTACCGGGAACTACCGATTAACGCACATCACCTTCAATGTGTAAAGTTTTGATTCTTGCATGTTTACGCTTTTAGATGAACAGGTCTCGCGTCCCTCTCCACCAATCAATCGAATAGAACTGATTTATTCATGTATGCACGCTTTTGTAGCCGGAAAAATAAAACTTGTCACTACTGGATTACTGGACTTTGGAGCATGTTTGTGGCGTGTCCAAGTTCGTGATAACTAGACACCGAAGAAAACACGTGTTCCCGGGAGACTTCTACACGCGACTTCTTCGCTTTTTGCATAACAGAAAATTTGAAACATAAGCGTTGACGTAAAAATCAAATAAACCTTCACTTAGGAGCTGTTTCCCCCATTACAGGGCAAGGACAACGGTATCCTAGTTTGCCGTGTAGTAAACGATTGTACTGTCTTACGTAAAACCCCTCTAGTTCCGGTCCATTCTTTGTCGTTGGCTCAGCCCCATTTACACTACAGAAAAAAATGGGTCCGGACCCGAAAAAAAGTTGGTACGGACCAGATATTTTTGCCGTGTAAACCTTCCGTACGATGTTTGCATGAAATGGATCCGGACTCGCTTTTTTCTGGCTTTGGGGCCATAGGCGCCTTGGCCCCAAAACCGGAAAAATAAAATAAAATAAAATAACGATTTTTTTCTGTAGTGTAAATGGGACTAAATGTCATTATGTCACTCTGTCAAAAGTCCAGGCCAATCTATCCTTTGTAGTGCTCGTATCTCTTTCGTTGCCCGCGTTACCAAAACAAGCAGAGAGACAATGTTCGCATATAATAAAAGTAAAAGCAGCATTTAATCACGTAAATTTCAAAGCGTGAAGGCTGAAATGATTAAGACCACACATTTCGAAATGGGCCGCCGTTACATCTGTCTTCTGGCTCGATATAAATTGACATTACGGCACACCTCGGAAAGGTTTTTGGCAGTGATCTAAGATGATTCGACGTCCTCTTGACATGAGGCTGATTCAATTTTCTAAATAACGCGCTTTCTTCACAACCAGCCGTATTCAAGCCGATCCTATTCACATTGATGTGCTGAGTGCGCCTTAAAAAAATACGGTAGCTTCGTTTCTGTGAGGTCACGTTTGAGGGAACACCATAACAGACCTATGCACACCCAGAAAAATCTCCGTGTTTTCGTCGTAATTTGGCCAAGATCAGTTACATAATTAGAACACTTTACAAAACCTCTGCGAGAAGGTCTCATAAATCAAAATACTTCTGTAGAAGAAGGTGGACAGGGAAACGTGTGTTTCATAACAATGTTTCTATATGAGCATTTAAAAGTTTGTACGCTTGTGGGAAAAAAAAATTCCTATTTGCAGAATAACTATAAACAACAGTCATAACAGGTCCTATTATAGCTCTTGCTATGTATACACTGTAAAAATAGCTTTTAAGTGCTTGTTTAACCCTTTTCGATCCAAGTGGGTGCTATTTATTTCACCAGATTTTGGGCAATAAATGGTCTGGGGCTCTTAACTTCTTCATATATGGAGTTATTATGAAAATATCTGCTGTCTTGAAATACTGGGGACCCAGGCTTTAGAGTCACGTGATGCACCCGAGTGGCTGTTGTTTGTCGAGTTAGTGGAATCGCTTGACTGTGGTGCAATTGTCAGTTTTAGAGTGCTTTTCTGAGCCATTTTCCTCTGCAGAAGCCCCCATGCTGGCATCATTAAGCTAGAATGTGGGTAAAGGCAAGCCTTTGAAAGAAACCAGAGGTGAGAGGCGGTTTTATGTTGATGGAGATGCCAAACACGCTCTGTTGTGATGATGGTGGCTCGATATGGAACCTGTCTCTCTTGTCTTTCTGCAAGTGGATTCGGGGAGCTAACGAGGCAATGTGGGCTAGTTCTGACCGCTAAAAATACTCATCGATGCAACATTTTGCTGGTAGCACCGGGTGGCTCAGCACTGGGTGGCGAAAAACTATGTAATGAACTGAAGGAGAGTTCTATGCTCGCGGCGTGGTTACAGTTCCCAGAATTCTTTTCGGCCGTGAACGAGTCCAGTTAAGACACACAAGATTGGATCTCAGAAACGGGCTGAAACGTGGCAGGCACCAAATGTGAGAGAAACGTTTCATAGCTGATAATAAGGAGAGAGCTTGAGGTTTGCTGTAAATGTAGAATCTTGATATTTGGGCAGTTTTTCTTATTAAAAAGTTGGCCACAAAAATGTGTAAATTTTGGTGTTATTCTCTGGCCAAAAAACAAGCATTTTGGGCTTTGCTGTTAAACGATCGGTGATATGCAGCGGAATTCTGGTATTGTAGTCGTTATTTTTAGCTTTAATGATTGCTAAAACACAGTTGGTCCTATTCACACAATTATTATAACGTTCTGACAAACTTTAAACAAGAAATAAACCATAAAAAGGAAGCAGTATTTATCATCACATATGTGTGACGTTGGATGGAAAAGAGTTAAGAGCTTCCCAAAATAAAAATGTTTTAAGATCAGTTTTAAAGTGCTGAAGATGTGGCATTTTTCAAAGTGTTCGGCAAGGGAAAGAGAAAACACATCTGCCATGTCCCAACCAGACACCGGTTCACGGGTGGATTAACAGTTAGTTAAGAAAGTAGGGAAAATAGGGAGGGTTACGTAGTTTTTTTGTCGTATCCGAAATATTTCACCGGGAAAGAAAGAGCCGGTGAGTTTGCTGGCACAATGAGAACAAAAGGTAACCGACTACAAAGCCGGGGAGAAAATAAAGTATTATGCAATCTCATTTTGAACAGATGGGCCTTGTGGGCGTTGAAAAACCACTACACTTGTGAACGTCAAACCACGAAATAATTCTCAAGATATGCTTGACGAAATGCAAAATAGAAGTTATCATTACAATCTACCAACAATATCACTAGTAAGTATTTGGACACGTAATGCTCGAGGTCGCATCGCATTATCGACTTAATAGAAACACGATCATTTCGCGATGTTGGTGGGCGATATTTTGCGACAATTTCCGCTGATTTGGAGAATTTGTTGGAACTTTACTTAAAATCAACAAATAAACGACCTTCACGATATCGAAATCAAATATTTGCGCTCCAATTTGAAGTACCGGTACTCCATGAAGTCCGTATACTGGAAACAGGCAGTTTTCCCTGTACAAAACAATAATAACAAATGTATGGGGTCCCCTCAACAGTAAAAAGAACGAAACGGTGGTTGGTCGAGAGAAAACGGACCCAAACCAGGGGATCCCTACGGCCCAAATATAACATCTCCACTACTCCTATCTCAAAATAAATAAATAAATAAATAAATAAATAAATAAATAGATATATTAACTGTTGTTATACATAAAATTCAAACATCGTATGTTTTTATTTCGGCCAAGAGTTACAGAAATAACTGATTTCAGTTTTGAATTGAATTAGTCAACTTCCCGTCAAATGTAAGCAGGCAAAAACCAGAAAAACAGCACCCACTAAAAGGATCTACGAGGATACACTACCTCGACACCAAATTGTATATAAGTACAAAAAGTGTAAATTGTAATTGCGTAATAATAATAATAATAATAATAATAATAATAATAATAATAATAAACGATTTATTAGTAGTACTTCCACAAGGTGGCTCTTCGCCTACTAATTACAAATCTCAAATCAAATCAAATTAAATCAAATGTTGGTTTTTGAGGAGAGGGGAAAACCGGAGTACCGGAGAAAAACCTCTCAGAGCAGAGTAGAGAACCAACAAACTCAGCCCACATATGACACCGAGTCCGGGAATCGAACCCGGGACACATTGGTGGAAGGCGAGTGCTCTCACCACTGCGCCAACCCTGCTCCCGCCGCGAAATAGAAGTTACGTAACAATGAATGTTGACCTGGGGCCGCTTCCTGAAAGGTGTAATAATAGGGAGCTTTAGATTTGACAACGAATACGAGATTTAGGACGAGTGCGACTTTTTAAATCTAGTTCGCGCGCCTTACATAATCACTCCGTACATAAATCCTGTTTCTAAAATCTCCTTTTCTGTTATCAAGCAATAGGGCAGAGTAAGGGATCTGTAGAGGCGACGGGTTTGAAGTTTGAAAGTCGTACTCGTTCTCGATCTCGTACTCGTACTCAAATCTAAAGTCCCCTAGTCTATTCCAGGGATAGATCTGCCTTAATCCAAAAGGTACTCCTGGAATAAGGCAGATTTATCCCTGGAATAGAGTTATTACACCTTTCAGGAACCGTCCCTGAACTTTACAAATTGCTATAGAGCGTTTTCACATGACGTCACGGCGGCCATTTTAGTGTTCCAAACTAAATCTCTGGGAATTGAACTCTAGAGCAGTTTTCAATCGAGTGTCGTAAAACCAAAACCAAAGCAATAACTCCAGCCCATCACAACAGACCAAAACAGCGCAACGAACCAATCAGAATTCCAAGTAATTACATGTAACCGACACAAAGCGCGGGAAAATACGAGCGTGCAAGTCACGATTGGTTTTGGTTTTGCTTGTAATTGGTTGAGAAAGTGGCGCGAGTTTTGCTGACCAATCACAGAGCGAAGTAATGCAAAACCAAAGCAAAACCAGAATAACTTTCGACACTCAATTGAAAACCGCTCTATTTTGATGCAAATATTTTCTTTTGTTTCAGTAAACCAATATGGCCGGTAGTCACGTGAATGAAAACGCTCTATTCTTAAAATTTACAAAAACAGATAGCAGATGCGATTTTCGAATCCTCAGAACAAAACATGAATGTTGAAGTTTAGCTTAAACGAGGTATTTCTTAATTACCGTCAACCGTCAAAATGCTGGTGCTGAATTTTTTGCCGCCAGCCGTCGGGGCAAGTCCCCCGCTCCCCATAAACACCCTGTCAACACCCCGCAATAACGTGTCAATGCACGTGTGTAGAATATGTCCCAACCTGCTCTAAGAATTTGTCAAGAGCCATTAGTTTTTTCAAGAGCCATCAAAAAATAAATTCACGCGTTGGAAAAGAAATTCCCATGAATCGTAAAGCAACGGAAGTCACCGAAAATACATCGCATCGCGATTGTACATAACAAGGGATGGAGGAAAAAAAAGGATTTTTTTTACCTGATGTTGATGCTCGAATGAAGAAGGATCTACCAATTTTTAACCTTTTACGGGGGGATCTTCTGAACTCCTAGTATTTGGGATTCAGGATAAAAATAAACTATATATTTTCTTAAACGCCGAAAGAGGATCTGTCGGTGATTTTTAGTATCGACACATGGTATTCGGTTTGGGGCAACAAGACGCGGCATATGACTTGATTCGACATGTTAAAAAGAAAAACAAGGCCTTTCACACGGAACCGGAACCGGAACCGGAACCAAGAAAAAAAATCAATTACAGTTGAACCTCTCCACACTGGCCACCTTGGGGAGAGAGAGGTAAGTGGTCGTTGTACAGACGTGGCCGTCATGGGGAGGTAGGGGTGTAATATGACACTAATTCTTTTAGCGAGGGGGATGGGGGCATTTTTAGTTTTGAAAATTCTTATTGTAGCATCTGAATATGTAACACAATCAAAATATATCAAGAGTTTAGCACGGTACGATAATAGACAAAATGTTTAGCACGCTGGTTGAGTGAACACGCTGGTTCGAGTTTGTCACGTTGGCCGAGAAACACAATGGTTCGATTGACAAAGTGTTTGGCACGCTGGCCGAGAAACACTGTTTAGATAAAAAAAACTGATGTTTACAAGATTAACACTTAGGACGATTCACAGTTCAAGCAAAGAAATCTCCCACGTGACAGCTGACGTGTTCCAAATCAGACAAAATAAAATCGAAAAGAATAAATAACTCCAAGGCATTGACGTTGGTTGGTGATAACAGTTATAGGGAATTCAAAGCATCTCAAGCATTTCAAAATAAAAAAAAAAACGTGTTGATTTGTCGATTCCTTTGGGTCACAAATGGGAACATTACAGCCGGACCAGTGAGAGCAACTGAAAACAAATAGCATCGCGCTAAAGAAAAGGAAAATGTAGATCAGATTGCAAGAAGTGCAGTCGAAGTTTGCTGCCAGTGTAGACTTTTAGCTTCAAAAAGATTTTCTGTCTCAAAAACTTCTAGACAAAGTTGCATATTTTTGGTGTTGTCCGAGGGCGTTCGAAGCAACATTTTTGGTTTGCAACAGAATAAACGGTCATATTCCATGAAAATTGTGAGTTTTGGGGTGGAAATAACAATGGCTCATTTCAACCATAGTCCGGGATTTGGGAAAGTTTTCAAAGCATCGGTCTATATGGACAAACCGGTCTATATGGACCGATAAATTGCAGAGCCTGGCAAGAACGAGTCACTCGGGTGTTTTTTAGTTTTTTTTTTTTAACATCGAAGAAAATGCTGTTTTGCCGCCGCATTCGCGTATACATGGCAAACGCAATTATGATGTTACGTGTCACTAAAATCAAACTGTATAAACAGGGGAAATTCAATACCTGTATGGGAGGCAAGCCTGGTTCTATATGCCCTGGTAAAGTGAAAATGTCTGTGTGACCATGTTTGAAGAGCACAGATGACACTATAGCTGCTAACATTATTGTGAGGGCGTTTCTGCCGATTGAAATCACCCAAACTGTCTTTTTGGCCGCTCTCAACCACTTGGAATCGGACGAATCTTTCTCTTGACCCATTGAAGCCGACCGATTTTTCTGAGTGCTATTAGGAATAAAATACAAATCACGCCTAAAGTTATGTCCCACTTCTTCGTTTCACCTATATTCTTGAAGGTGAAGTAGACATTCTGAAAAAATTGTCGTGGGATATTTTTCAATCCGAACAAGTCTTTCAGTTGACTGAACGCGATGATGATAGCAGCGGAAGAAGTAAAACCAGAAACGACCGGAATAGATATAAAATTGACCACGAAACCTAATCGGAGAAATCCCATTGCCAGCAGGATAATTCCGCTGTATAAAGTCAAGGCTATGGTGTACTGAGGAACTTCGGGCTTGCCGTAAGCGGAGACCATCAGTGACATAATCGCGGTCGGTCCAAGAGTAATATCCTTACTTGTCCCAAGTATACAGTACAAAAAACAACCCATAAACGCCGAATATAGGCCATATTGTTAAGGAAGACCGGCGAGTTGAGCGTAGGCCAAGCATTGAGGGACAACCATAAGGCCAACTGTTAAGCCGGCAATCAAATCGCATTGTAAGGTTCTGAGAGAATATTCCGGCAGCCAAGCGGTGATTGGGAGTCGTTTCTTGACGAGACCCTTGATGATTTTCGGGTCACACTGCTCCATGTATTTGTCCTTTTGAATCTCAGAGAGGAAGCATCGATTAATCCACATCACCTTAAGTTTGTGAAGTGTTAATTCTTGCATGTTTACGCTTCAGATGAACAGAACTCGCGTCCCTCTCCACCAATCAGTCGAATAGAACTGATTTGTTCATGTATGCACGCTTTTGCAGCCGGAAAAAGAAAGGTTGTCGCTACTGGGTTACTAAACTCAGTGTGGTCTTTAGAGCACGTTTGTGGTGGGTATGGCCAAGTCTCGTGATAACCTCGACACCGAAGAAGACGTGCTTATACATGCAATCAATAGAGTACTAAAGTGATGACGTCACAAAAATTGAATTTGTGATATTATGGGATTTCTTCGCATATTCAGAAAGAACACCATAAAAAAGACCTACTGGCCAAAAATCAGCATTTTCTTGCAGTTTGAGAGCGAGATATTAGCACTGTTATGCTCTGCTGACTCCATACAAATCCTTGTAAATTTTACTTAGTTCATAACGTTATGAACCGAGTCAAATTTTAGTAGAATTTGTATGGAGTTAGCAGAGCATAACGGAGCTAATATCTCAGAGCCAATTTGCCTTTAAATGCTGATCTTTGGCAAGTTAGCATTTTTCATCTTGCTCTTTCTGAAAATCTCAACAAATTTTATAATTTTCCAAAATTCAAATATTTGTGACGTCACACTTTAGCACTCTATTACTAACACGCAATTTCTTGCTTCGCTTTCTCCATAGCAGAATAATTGAAACATAAGCGTTGACATCAAAAAATAAAATAAATCTTCACTTTGGAGCTGATAATGTAATCGACCACCGTAAAGGGATTCAAAAAGCTGACTTTTCGAGCGTTAACCCTTCGTTAGAGCGAATCTTACGCTTGAAACGTCAGCTTTTTGAATCCCTTTACGGTGGTCGATTACATTATCAACTTCGTTGATATACCAAATTTTAGTGTTTCATCCGCCTCCACTCCCCCCTCCCCACCGATGCAGCAACGCAGTTTCTTTAGTAACCCCCTTTATTCACTCACGAGCTTTTTGCATCAATGCATGCTATTGACGTCCATAACAGGGCAAGGACCACGGCATCCTAGTTTGCCGCGTAGTTATTAAGTGGATATCAATCCAAAAGCGGCGAAAATTATAACATTATTCATTCAAATCCTCACAGCTGTTCTACTGTCCTACGTAACTCCCCTCTGGTTCATCTGTTTTCTGGCTCGATATACATTCTTGTAATTTCGGTGACATTCTGCGGTACGCCTCGAAAAGGTTTTTGGCAGTGATCTAAGATGATTCTACGTCCTCGTGACATGACGACGATTCGTCAGCCGTAACCAAGCCGATCCTATTCACTTACGAGTACGAGGCTGTATTAAACAAAAACTTGAAATATTCATGGGACTGGAGGGGATTAAATGCCTATCAGTACAAAATATTAGACCACAAAATCAAACTTGATGTATTGAGTGCGCTTTTAAAAAATAGCTTCGAACGAGGTTTTTCTTAAGGGAGTCCAGGAGGCTAAATTGCACATAGCCTGTTCCAGGCGTTCAGATAGTAAGCGGAGCGCCAAAGTACCGGCAAAGAGAGGCGAAAATAAAGCGGCGTCTCAAGCGGACCGCCTCTCGTCCCAAGCCCCCCTCCATTTTTCGCCGATCCACTTTCGCCTCTCTCTGCAGGTACTATCGCGCGCCGTTTACTATCTGAACGCCTGTAACAGGCTAAATTGCACATTTTTCTCATATTTCTATGTAGATCGTCAATCGTCAATCGTCAACCGTCAACATGCCGGTGCTGAATTTTTTGCCGCCAGCCATCGGGGCAAGTCCCCCGCTCCCCCATAAACACCCTGTCAACACCCCGCAATAACGTGTCAATGCACGTGTGTAGAATATGTCCAGAGCCATATTTTGTTTCAAGAGCCATAAAAAATAAATAAATTCACGCATTGAACAAGAAATTCGCATGAATCGAAAAGCAACAGAAATCGCCAAAACAGATCGCATCGATTGTACATAACAAGGGATGAATGAAGAATTCAGCATTTTTTAACATTTTACGAGGGGACTATCTTCTTGAACTCTTAGTCATTCTCGGTTCGTGAGAAAGATGAAAAAAAAAAAAAATATATATATATATATATATATATATATACATATATATATATATATTATATATATATATATATATATATATATATATATATATATATATATATATATGGCGTTTCACAGGGAATCCGGAAACAAAAAAATCAAATTATAGTCGAACCTCTCCACACCGGCAACCTTGGGGAGAGAGGTAAGTGGTCGTTGTAGAGAGGTGGCCGTTATGGGGAGGTAGGGATGTAATATGACACCATCTTTTGGGCGGGGGGTGGTGAAAAATTTTTAGTTTTGAATATGCTTATTGTAGCATATGAATATGTAACACAATCAAAATATATCAATAAAACTCTTGAATTCAATTTTTCAGTTATCGATTCCTCTTATGCCCTGTTTTAAAACTGGAGTATAAACTCTTTTGTAATAAAACGTTAACTGGCATCCACTTCGAACTGTTGTAAAGAAAACCTTTTTTAAAATGAAGATGAAGGTAGCATCCACAACAAAAACGTTTAATAATAATTTAATAATTTAGAACTTATATGTATATGATCAAATGTGCTTTACAAGCAGATGAAATTGGAATTTTGAAATGTTGGTTTTTGTGGAGAGGGGAAAACCGGAGAACCCGGAGAAAAACCTCTCGGAGCAAAGAAGAGAACCAACAACAAACTCAACCCACATATGACGCCGAGCCCAGGAATCGAACCCAGGCCACACTGGTGGAAGGCGGATGCTCTCACCACTACGCCATCCCTGCTCCCCAAACTTAATTGAAGCATTAGCTGGGGAGAGAAGGTGGGAGGGGAGAGAAGGAGGGAGAGGGAGGGGAGGAGGGGAGAGAGGATGGGAGGGAGGGGTGGAAGGAGGATGGGAGGGAGGGGTGGAAGGAGGATGGGAGGGAGGGGTGGAGAAGGAGGCAGAGAAGGGATGGCCCTGCATAATTGATTGATGGATTGGAGGAAAGAGGTCATAAGTAACAATTTGTCTTGAAAATGCGAACTTTCTTTAAAATATTAATACTCTCGTATTTGGCATACAGACTGGATGTCACATCAGAAACATGGGTCTACACTTATTTAATTATTTGAAGGCCTGAATACTGCAAATTAGCATAATTATAAAATTAGCATAAAAATGAACCAACACATGAATGATCTCACAAGAAATCAGCCATGCATCAGATCATGCTTGCTTATGTTTCTTGAGTTTACAGCAAGTCATAAACTTCAAACCTTTAGGCCACAAAATAAATAGGGATCTTACTTTTGAAAGTGAAAAGTGGTCTGAAGGCCAAAGAAGAGTGAATTTTGAGAAACATATGCCCTTTCCTTTCCTCTAATCCCTTTAATAAATATATTGACTTTCGAGTGAGACACATTGTTTTCAAGGCACAAACACACAATGACAGCAAGAAATAATTGTAACCAAAATCACTGGTAAAGGAAATTTTGTATGAACAACAATCATAATACTGTGGGTAGAATTTAAAAACAAGTCCCTAAGGTAACCCTGATTTTGAGCACACTTGTAACAGCAAATCTCCTGGTTAGATTTGAAAGTGGCTCAAAGTTGGAGGGTATCCATTCTAACAAAATCCAATATCAAACTACCTTATGAGTTTTACATAAGCTACTGGTATTAATTCTGTATTAATGTTTCACATGGAAGTTTGATTATGTCTGAAGGCCACACAGAGGAACAATGGCTTTGTAGCATGACTGGTTTGTATGTTCCAGACTAGGAGTAATTTTGTGACAGTGCTAGAGAATTCCGCTACCACCAACCCTAACAGATGAACAGTTTTAAACCAGCAAGCAACCAAGAAAACCTAACAGTGTTTTGGGATGGTGTAGTGTAGTGGGGTTTCTTGTAGCAAGGTAAAACGCATAGAACAGATACTATTAAACGCAACGGTTTAATCAAACATGACGAAACCCGAAAAGCACATGGCAAAAGCCCTTGAACTGAGCATGTGCGTACAATATGAATATTCATGAGATATAACAAATGCCCCCCTTGAAGCACAGTAAGAGTGAATGGAAACTGAGCTGAGAATTTAACAAATGTTTCCACTAAAATTCTTAAATTCTAAGTACTTGTCCGTACAAAATATTTACACAGTTCAATAATATCTCTGAGGTGGTTTGCGTTCCCTTAGGGGGTATCTGCGTTCTGGTTTCTCAGGTAAGGGTTGTGAAGATTTAGAATCTTGAGTGTACATGTCTTGAGACTTCAGAGTGACTTCAGACGCAGAATTCAATACTGGTATGTCATTTGGTAAGGTGGTTTCCTCTGCCTCCTTTTCTGCAGTGGTCAGTGGGGGTGTCAGTATAATGGGTGCATTATCTAGTTTGAGTGGTGGTCTCTCCACTGACTCTAGTATTGGGGACTCATGAAGAAGTTCGGAGCATTGTGTTGTGGGTATGTGTCTTGGACGAAGCTGTTCTTCATGTCGTTTCCACAGAGTATCTCCAACTTGGACGTCAAAATTCCTAGGACTGACTGTTCCTGTAATCCTCCCAGGTACCCATTTGGCTCCTTTACCGAAATTGCGCACAAAAACTGGCTGATCTGGGGTAAACTTCGGCTTATTGTCAAGGTTATCTTGAAAAACCTTAACTTCTTGTTTAGTGTTCTTACTTCTTAAAGCACTGAGTCTAATTCTAGGTTGTCTGTTCATTAGCAATTCTGAAGGTGACTTCCCAAGTGAAGTAGGCGTGGCTCTGTACGTCAGTAAGAAGCGATCTAGTTTTGTCTTTACTGACTCGCCTGTATCACCAATCTTGTTCAGCTTATCCTTAAATTCTCCGACATAGCGTTCCGCTAGTCCATTTGTTGCAGGATGTCCAGGGGCTGTAAGCGTATGTTGAATATCATTATCCCTGAGAAATTTCTGGAATTCTGCACTTGTGAATTGGCTGCCATTATCAGTTACAAGATGTTCAGGTAAGCCAAAGTAGCTGAAAACGTGTCTCAGAGCTGCAATGGTGTTAGCTGAAGTGGCTGATGACATTGGCACTACCTCTAAAAATTTAGAGTAAGCATCCACTATAACTAAGAATGTCTTTCCTTGGTAGGGTCCAGCAAAGTCTAAGTGCAGGCGTTTCCACGGTCCACCCGGCCATGACCACGAAGCCAGTTGGGATGATGCCGGTGATTTAGCGGCTTCCTGACAAGCAGTACACAACTTGACAGTTTCCTCTATTTCTTTGTCCAGTCCGGGCCACCATAGGTACTTTCGTGCTAGTTGTTTCATTTTAACCATACCAAGGTGTTCAGCATGTAAATCCTTGAGTAGAAGGCTACGCAGTGACTCGGGTATGACAACCCGCGAGTTCCATAGGAAAACACCATCTTCATGGGTAAGGTCGAGTCGTTTGCTGTAATAGGGTTGAAATACTGGTTCAGAGTGTTCTGGCCAACCATGCTGAGTGTAGAGTAAAACTTTGCTAAGTAGTGGATCCTTCTTGGTTTCCATAGCAACCACTGAAGCATTCACAAACTGATCCCCCTCGACAAACATCACGTTCACAGTTACTTGCTCTGCTGAAGAGGGCTCAGTGGCAATTGGCTTTCTGGAAAGGAAATCTGCATACACATTTTCTTTGCCAGGAATGAACTCAATGGTGTAGTCGTAAGCAGCAAGAAGCAAAGACCATCCTTTGATTCTGGCTGAGGCTAGCTGAGGCACAGGTTTATGCTCTCCAAGTAAAGTAATCAAAGGCTTGTGATCTGTAAGAAGTTTGAAATGCCTTCCAAGCAAGTACTGACGGAATTTGGTGATGCCAAAAACAATCGCTAAAGACTCTCTTTCAATTTGAGAGTAGTTCTGTTCTGCACTGTTCAGTATTCGGGATGCGTAAGCAACAGGTTGGAAAGAACCATCAGGTCCAGGTTGAAGCAATGCAGCTCCCACACCAACAGAAGAGGCGTCACACTGCACAACTAGATCAGCGGAATGATCATAGTGAAGCAACACAGAGTCAGAACATAAAGCTGCTTTGAGGTTATCAAAAGCATCCTGTTCAAGTTTTTCCCATTTCCAGGGTGTTCCTTTACGAAGTAATCTGTACACGGGTGAGGGGATTCTTGCAAAATCTGGCACAAATTTGCGAAGGAAATTTGCACTTCCAAGGAAAGACTGTAACTCAGTTACATTTGCTGGAGGTGCTGCCTCCTGAATGGCATATACTTTCTCTTTGGTGGGTGAAATTCCAGCTGCAGAAATGGTGGTCCCCAAGTACACAACTTCATCGAGCATGAAGTGAAACTTGTCAGGGTTAAGTTTCAGTCCACATTCCTGTAATCTCTGTAGAACCCGGTGCAGGTTCTCCAAGTGGATTTCATCAGACTCTCCCGAAATGAGTATGTCATCAATGCGAACACAGCAGCCTGGAAGATCCTTCAAAACATTTTCAATGGTGCGTTGAAAAATAGATACTGTACTACTAACTCCATAAGTCAGTCATTTGTACTGATATAGACCTTGATGGGTGTTAATAGTAGTGTACTTTCTACTTTCAGGGGTAAGTTCCAGTTGATGATATGCCTGGGAAAGGTCAATCTTAGTAAATCTCTTTCCACCCGACAACTTGCTCAACAGTTCCTCAAGAGTAGGTACTGGGTATTGCTCAAACACTGAAAATTTGTTAATAGTGACTGAGTAGTCTCCACAAATTCTAAGATCCCCGCTCGGCTTCACAATAGGGACTGTTGGTGAGGCCCATTCTGAATGTTCTACTTTCTCAATGATATCGTCTGCCACTAATTTCTCTAGAGTTTCCTCATACTTGGATCGGATTGCAAAAGGCACTACTCGAGGTTTGGTGAACACAGGATTTACCTCTTTCACTCGCAATGACACCTGAATTCCTTTGAGTTTCCCCACAGTACTGTTGTCGAACAGATCAGGGTATTGACATACAATGTCTTCAGCTGTAGTTGAAACAGTGCTGAAAATGTTCTGCCAAGGTAATGTAAACTTAGACATCATGTCACGCCCAAGGAGTGA
This sequence comes from Pachyseris speciosa, assembly GCA_016490735.1. Classification (NCBI taxonomy): domain Eukaryota; kingdom Metazoa; phylum Cnidaria; class Anthozoa; order Scleractinia; family Pachyseridae; genus Pachyseris; species Pachyseris speciosa. Next base: position 597,620 of record JAEMWC010000111.1, read on the forward strand.
CGGTCCATGGACAACACGAATTAAGAGTGTGTTAACCTGATTTCCAATCTGAACTTTCATGTCTTTTTCTCCCAGACATTCAATAACATTCCCAGTGTAGCTTTTCAGAATCACTGTAGAGGGTTTTAGTGTATCAATTTGACCTCCCAGTTTAGAAAAATCTGCAGAACTTAACAAAGTTACTGAACTACCAGTGTCTACCTCCATGGGAACCATTTTGTCCTCAATACTAACTGTAAGTTTGTAAAGGGGTGGAGTAGTTGTAGAACTACCAGAAGATTTGACACTTTTCATGTAAACTGTAAAAAGATTGTTAGTATCCTCTCCATCCTCAGTAGGAGTTCCTTCTTGAGCTGGTGTGGCTGTAACTTGGTGTGTTAGGTTGCAACTACTTTCTCTCTTCTTCTTGAAACAAACTTTTGCAAGGTGTCCACTCTTTTTACAATAGCTGCATGTAGACTTGACATGACTGCACCTGTCTGCCATATGTTGTGAAGATCCACACCTAAAACACTGCTTTCCATCAACCTTGGTTTTAACCGAGGTTTGTTTTTTGTTTTCCTGGCGAGGAGTAGGTTTCCTGTGGACAGCATGCACGGGCTGAACTTTAGCACTGGAGGTGTCAGCATTAACTTGGAGTTTTCTGGATTCTCTTTCTGCCAATTCGTCTGCTTGAGCTACCTTAAGAGCTTGGTCGAAGGTCCTATCTTCTGAGAGTAGCTTCTTTCTTGTAGTTTGACTTCTCACTCCTCCCACAAACTGATCTCTCAAGGCTCTTGTCAGATAAGTACCAAAATTACAGTTCACAGCTAAGCGTTTAAGTTTGTTTGCATACTCCGTTACAGTTTCATTATCACTCTGGACAGTGTGATGAAAACGGTAGGACTCTGCAACTTGAGTACTTTGGGTTTGTAATAGCCTTTCAAAATTTCAGTGAGCTCGTCGTACGTTTTCTGAGTGGGTAAATCTGGTAGGCAAAGATCTTTAAGTGTACTGTATGCTGTCTTACCAATCAAGGAGATGGTAACCGCAACTTTTTTCTTGTCTGCCTCTCGTTTAACAGCAGCGGTAGCATCGTCTGCGACTTGACCAATGTTGTTTGCAACAAAGTAGGAGTTAAGGCGCTCGCTGTAATCTGCGAAGTCAACGCCATCGAACGGTTCAAGGATTCCGAACTGCGGTCCTATTTGCTGTGTCATCGTTGTGAATCGATTTCTTTATCCTCGTCGCCAGTTTGTAGTGTGGTGGGGTTTCTTGTAGCAAGGTAAATGCATAGAACAGATACTATTAAACGCAACGGTTTAATCGAACATGACGAAACCCGAAAAGCACATGGCAAAAGCCCTTGAACTGAGCATGCGCATACAATATGAATATTCATGAGATATAACAGATGGCAAGTGTTGAAAATATGTCGTGGGAAGTGGATAACATTATCATACTACCTATGCAGCCTCATTCTTGCATTCATTGCAGAAGTATTAAAAAATCCCCATTATAAGGTCTGTGCATCTTGGCCTGAGCTTACTAGTAAAAAAGCCTGTTTAGAAACTAAACAGCTCCATACAATGTGGTGGGAACTGACCTTGTCACTTGATTCAAAAAGTACAATTTAATCAACTTTAAACAGATTTATCGGTAAATACATGTACTTTTTGTGTTCAAGGGATAAAATACTTATCGACTTTATAAGACCACCCTGAGTAAGAAATATTTAGCTCTTGGCCATGTCACAGAGAACTTTCTGTTCTAAGTCTGCATATCATGACCACACATCAAGTGCTCTCCTGGGAATTTGGCTCTACTTAACTGACTCAGTCAATAAGCACAGCATGCAGAATGCACGGAAAGGGTTGGGGCTGGGCAATAAGGACAACAATAGAAATCAGTGAGCCCCAGTGAACATGTTGCATTTTACACATGCTGAATTGCAACATTTAAATCAATTAAATTTGACAGATTTATATCAATGCAACTTCAGTGAAATCTTTGACTGAAGTTGGACAATTGACTTAAGAATCACATTTTACTAACCTCTATGCAGACATCTTTGGGCTCCGTCATGCATTCCTCCCCCATGAACCTCTGCTCAACTGAACTGCCACTTCCATTCACCAGCGGTTAGCCATTGTATAACAGATACCCAATTACAATTTTTTTGAGGTTGAAGTCCTACTTTCCACAAATTGGAAGACGAACTATGATTGGCTAACCGCCGCAAACAGAAGTCGCGGTTCAGTTGAGCAGATGTTCATGGGGGAGGAACATGTGACAAGCCCAAAGATGTCTGCGAAGGAGGCTACATGTTTTACCTGTGTCAAATCTAATTCATGAATTATGTTAATTCATAATCACTCAGAACTCCATATTTTTATGTCACATGACATATCACTCGCACTCAGCAATTAAATGCAACATTTAAGTCAAATTTGGAACTTTTCAAATTTATATCAACTCAAATTTCCATTAGATTTGGCGTATGAAAAATTCAATGCAAGTGTGGCCCAGAGGATTACAACCCTGGAGATCTCAGGCTAAAATTCTCCTCCCATCCATTGACAGGATTTGTCTTTAGTAGTTACAAATCCAACCTGTTCTTGCATTTTTCATGGCAAGTTGGTGTCCAGGATAGGATCTTCAAAATATGTTATGTATGTTTAAGATAAAGCTTTATAAATACAGCCTCACATGCATCAGGCTTTGAATTGCAGTGTAGGATTTAATAAATTAAAAAAAGGTTGGAACAACTACCTTAAAATGTGGAATCCCCACGTTAACTTCAGCTGTCAAGCTGAATGTGTCAGTCTTGCCAGATGCTGATTCCACTGCTTTAACAAGGAATGCAGCAAAAAGAACAACCAGGGCATTCCGACCAGTGGATAAAAGCCACAAGAACTTTCTGCAAACTCTCTGCAACATAGTGACTTCCTCATCCTCATCCCATTTGATACCATTCAGTTTCTTCAGGAGGATCAAAACCACAATACAACAGGACCCCAGTAACAAATCCCAGGGGTTTGTTTCTTTGATGTGTTCAAATGTGCCAATAATGTTATCGATGAACTCCCTCGGTATGTGTTGCAATCCTAACAGATTCTTTACTTGACCACAGCCAATGGTGATGGCTGCAGCTGACACAAAACCACTGATGACTGGCAGAGAAATGAATCGAACCAGGAAACCCAGGCGCAGGACACCCAGCAAAAGCTGAGTGATGCCACAGTATAAAGTCATTGCTATTGCATATAATGGTTCATGTTCTGCATAGCGAGCGACCATCAGTGACATAATGGCGGTAGGACCAAGGGTGACATCTTTACTCCCGCCGAACACACAGTATACTATGCAACCCAAGTATGCGGAGTATAGCCCGTATTGCACAGGTAGACCCGCTATTGTCGCATAGGCTAAGCCTTGTGGAACAACCATCAGTCCTACAGTTAGGCCGGCGATAATGTCTCGCAAAAGACTGTTACAGCTGTAGTTGGGAAGCCAGAATGTGATAGGAACGTACTTGTGAATGCATTTCTTCGCTGACCCTATGGCTCTTGTGTATTTGTCATTGCGAACTCCATTGTCATAACTGAGCAGAGGTGAGCCTTCTGAAACAGAACGCTCCGTCGAAAAACTGCTAAGCTTCCCACTCTTTTGCATGTTTTCCACATCGGATTAAGCCTCCCTAATGCAACCAGTCAAGGGAATCGTCAATGGAACCTTCAACGAGAAAAAAAATGTGACGTTCGCGCGTGTGATCATGTGCGTTCCTTAAGTCACAGCAAGCCTTTCATGTTCAGACCGGTCACTTTATAAACTTGAATTACCAAAACTGAATTCTGTACCAGCACATATTCGCAAGATCGGGCAAGTGCGTCAAACGTGTGCAATTTTTTTCGCAACAGTTGCTTGGTTTCGGAAACTTCGTCTAAGTCATTTGCAAGTCACGAGGCCGGTCGCAGGAAATCTGAATCTTGCGGGATCTTGCGGTCAATGTCACCCGTTGACGGAGAGACCGCTGACACACTAACAACGGGAATGATCGGTGGCATGGCAGTGGAATCGATTAACGTCCGAGAAGTATTTTTTCAGCTCAGTTTTCAATCGATTGGTATTAGCTTTTTTGAACAAACTAACCCACGCGGGGACTGGTGGGTGGGGGTGGGGGTCGGGATTAAAGGAGAGCCTGTAAGACTTTCTGATTGGTCAATCTTGCCACTATTCTTGGCTTGCACGTGAAAAAATGGGTGGGGGTGTGCGGCCCGCTTTCTGAAACCCTTACCCTATTTCAGACCAAAATCTGCGATTTTCCCTACCCTATTTCAGACCTGACCAAAAATGTGATACCCTATTTCAGACCTATTTCACTTACACAGTTGGCGTAAACCAGGGCTCCTGCGTAAACATAATTAAAAGAAAAAAAAGAAGGGCTTTTGTTGATGGTCTTATCGGCTAAAGATGAAGAAGTAGCTTCTTCCAAAAAACATACCGAATTCAAGACAAGGGTGCACAAATCATACCCTATTTCAGACCAAAATGGTCAAAATTGAATTCACCAGGAGCTATATTACTACGAACGGCGTCAAAGTCAGGAAAAAGAAAGAAAATTTGCCGTCAAGGGCTCTCGTTCTTGAGAAAACGTAAAACTTGGTCATTTCACGTTGTTGTTTTGCTGAAGACGACAAAGAAATGTACCAAAATGTAAAACGCACGTGCAGAGCGATTGTTTTTACTCATTAAACTTATTGTTTTCAAATTTGTGATTGTCGTCTAATGTTGAAAGCGGGTGGCAAACGGCTTCATCATCGTTCAACATTGGCGATAACAAAATAATGTTGGATGGACGTTGAAGCAAAGTTTAAACACCTTTAAAAGCAATCAACATCGATTCAACATGACATGTTTCACAAACGGTTTCGACAAAATCGAACATTTTGTGAATCCGCTGGCCAGTGCATAACGTTTGGCATACATTCGGTGCCAAAGAGACAAAAGAACGTTTTGAGTTTGGATCCCTTCGATTGTGAACATTTCGCTCATTTGAACTGAGATAGTGATAAAATCTGCTGGAAGTGTACGGCCCGATCGGTTGCTACAAGATCACAAAAACGGCCACAAGAAAAAATAAATTTCATCAAGATACTACAAAAGATACAGAGGAGGAGCAAGTTTCTTTTGACAATTTTTTCTGGCATAAACGGAACAGATACAAAAGACTGGAGGTCTATTTCTTTTGAAGTGACGTATGAGACATACCATGCGTAAAATGTAACGCAAGTGTCACGCTTCTTTTTTGGAGCTTTCAGTGACGTTTCCTGACAATAGCTTGATACCCGCGAGTGGTTTCTAATTCATTTTCCGAGTTCAGTGGCTCATAGCCACTTTGATTTAAAGAAAAGTGGTTTACCTTGTGAAGGCGGGAGGTAATTAGAATTCGTATTAGCGACGGCCTTGAAAGGGTGGTTTGGGAATTTGATGTTGCGGAAGCGTACTCAGACTTTGTGCATCAGGCAGTCAAATAAGCTCACGTAACATCATTATGATCACCAAAAACATCGAAATCAGCTTTTTCCTTTGATGAATTAGGTCCTGTGGGGTGACTAGTTCTTCCCAGAATGAAGCAGCGTCTTATGATTTAACATAACAATAAAGTAATTTCCTCTAACAAAATGTATCACGCACTCTTACAAAGAATAAGGCCTTGGTTCTAATTCTAGAGAAACTGTGGTGCTGCGTCAGATGGAAAGTGAAAACGAATGCTTGGTCGGTTTTATCAACTGAGGACCGCGCAGATACGTACAGTTATAGACTTTGATTAGTTGACTAGTTATCATTATTATTGCCATCATTTTCATCATCATCATCGTCATCATCATCATTGAATCTTTAACTTGTTTTTAATTTGTTAGTCAGCTGTTCTCTTAATCCCGTTTACACGACAAGGTTTTTGGGCCCGGCACTCCTAAATTTTGGCACGCTGGCCTGATAATTTATGGCAGGGCACTCCTAAATTTTGCCGTGTAAAAGCAAATTTCATCGGCCCGCGTGCCCAAAACTTAGGCGGGCCGAGACCGCCTGGTGAGGTAGTCTCGGCCTGCCAAAAAATGGGCCCGCGTGCCCAAATTCAGTTGTACATGCGCACATGTTCTTCAACAAACAAAATGGCGTCGTCTGAAAGGTCGGACGCCTCTGTGTCAGGAAAAAACCGTGAAAAAACCTGTGGACGCAACGTCGGCCTTAATAGATCTGTGGTCCGAAGAAAGCATACAGTTCCTTGTAGAAATTTTATAGCTCTGGAAAATCGTCGATTTATCGCCTCGCATACAACTTTAATGCATATGCATACAAAAGAGGTGGAAACGCCACAAAGAGATGTGCTACTGTCCTGTATCTGCGGTCGATGCTAAAGGCTGGTTTTCACTAGCAACGGAGTCGGAGTCGTAGTCAGAAGCGTGGAGCGTTATGATCTAGGGAAAATCAAAGCGACGGAGTCGGAAGCAAAATACTGATTCCGTTATGACTCCGTCACTTATAATCTAGTGAAAACTAGATTATCGGAGTCGGAAGCACTATTTTGGTATCAAACTGTAATACGAGAGCGTAAGAACAAGGAATGTGATTATTTGGTTCTTCCGCTTCTGCTTCCGACTCCGACAATCTAGTTTTGACTAGATCATAAGCGACGGAGTCATAAGCGGAAGGGAAGAAAATGGAAACGTTCTGATTCTTCCGACTCCGATTCCGTCGAGCTTATAACTCCGCTTACGACTCCGACTCCGACTCCGTCGCTAGTGAAAACCAGCCTTTAGTAATATAGAGTGAGATCAAGATGACGATCAGGTGGACAGCTTTGCGCATTGTCGTATTTTGACGAGAAATGTCTCCACAAATTTCATCTAACAGGAAAGTAAACGTCACCTTGGTGACACTAAAGTCCTTATACCATTGTTCGTCGTTGAACGTATCGGTAACCATTTCAAACCAAGTAGCTTCTCGTCCGTTCATCCAAATAGTTCTCAAGCGCGGCTGATTGATGCAGGCAAGCAAAAGTTGTCCAAAATAATACCTGCGTTGCCTGTTATATATATACAGAAAAGACGAACGTTTTCTTCAATCATTCGAGCCCTTTTAGCCCTTCGTTTCTTCAACGAGAATCACTTTGCGAATTTTACCGGGGCCACTTTTGCCTTGGCAACCCACGTTTACACTGGCATGCATAAGGGTCGTTTACATCAAGAAGTTTATCGCGGGACATGAAAATCTATTTTATCGCAAATATTCTTTGGAGAAAAAAACGTCTAATTACTAATGTGAAAAGAGAAAATGATATTTGCCTGTGTACTCATTTCGATAATATAATTACGCCTCGGCTTTCATAAAAATCTTCCCTGCTAGCAGAGGTCTCTTCTGCCAGCAGGGCCGGAAATAAAAATCACGCCGGCCAAGGGCGCCTATGCTTTGTCGCATAAAAATTGGCATAAAATCTACATTAAATCAAACGGCTGATTCTTAACGATATCCAAAAAAGTAAATTTAATTTAGTCATAGTTTACAATTTTTGAAAACGCGGTCACCCTGTGCTGTTGAAGACGGTTTTTTGTCTTCAAATCACGGGCTCGAAAAGTCCAGGTAATCATGGCACGTTGCGGGCCAAATCTACAAACTTCCAGGGTCTCGTTTTCATTCCTAAAACGGACAAATTACTTCCTTGGCACTTAAAATAAAAAGGAAAAACATAAATCGATGTTTAGGTAGCCTCAGAATGGAAGATCAAGGTGAACGGAGCCCTCAAACTTTTCTTGTGAATAATTTTTCCTTCCCTCAACCGCGACGAAAACAAGGCGATCCACAGGCTTCCCAAGCTCAAAATTCGACTCTGCATCAGCTTGTTTATATAGAGAATTGTATGGGAAAGTCGCCGGTTTGTAAAAAAAATGTGTAAATAACTATCTAATCAGAAATAAAGTTTTCCGACCTCAAATGTGTCGCGTACTTGTCTCTTGTGCCGATTTTGAAGCCATTCTGACGCCATTTAGTGAAGTTTTTCGAAATCGTTGTCTCTGCTCCTTCTTAAAGAAGTAGAAGGCAGACCACTCTATCGATCGCATCAATCGCTGGCCAGACGTCACTCCACAAATCGCTCTCTCCTCGAAAGGAAAAGTCCCGAATCGCGATAAAACCAACAGTTCCATAAAGCCCAATAAATTTCACTCCATCTACGTGTGTTTCGGCGGTCAAAAGACTCGTGAAGAACGAAAAATTTGGCTTGAAGTTCGCCTCTTCGGCTTTCCTGAGATTCTTGTGACCGACCTCGCGACAACGGCCGTTAACGCAGGTCAAGTAGCTGGTTTCTGATTGGTCCATTTGAATTAAGTCACGCGCTGACAACACGACCCTCCACCGGAGGGAAAGGTACATTTTGTCGCGAATCAAGTGTCACACTAGGGCTGCAGATGGTTTGTAACCGTGACAGAGTTCACAACTATCAAGCAAATTTAGAACGATAAGATTAGATTTTCAGCATAAGATAGTTATCGTTCTAAATTTACTTGATAGTTGTGAACTCTGTCACGGTTACAAACCAGCTGCAGTCCTAGTGTGACACTTGATTCGCGACAAAATGTACCTTTCCCTCCGGTGGAGGGTCGTGTTGTCAGCGCGTGACTTAATTCAAATGGACCAATCAGAAACCAGCTACTTGACCTTGCGTTAACGGCCGTTGTCGCGAGGTCGGTCACAAGAATCTCAGGAAAGCCGAAGAGGCGAACTTCAAGCCAAATTTTTCGTTCTTCACGAGTCTTTTGACCGCCGAAACACACGTAGATGGAGTGAAATTTATTGGGCTTTATGGAACTGTTGGTTTTATCGCGATTCGGGACTTTTCCTTTCGAGGAGAGAGCGATTTGTGGAGTGACGTCTGGCCAGCGATTGATGCGATCGATAGAGTGGTCTTCCTTCTACTTCTTTAAGAAGGAGCAGAGACAACGATTTCGAAAAACTTCACTAAATGGCGTCAGAATGGCTTCAAAATCGGCACAAGAGACAAGTACGCGACACATTTGAGGTAGGAAAACTTTATTTCTGATTAGATAGTTATTTACACATTTTTTTTACAAACCGGCGACTTTCCCATACAATTCTCTATATAAACAAGCTGATGCAGAGTCGAATTTTGAGCTTGGGAAGCCTGTGGGCGATCGGTGCGCTTTCAAGAGAGTTTTGAATACAGATAGCGGATTTAAAGCAGCTGCCTGGACTTTAGAAAACAAAAATGGCAATGTACATATTAGTTGGAAGTTGAATTCAGCTTTTAGCACGATAGGCAAAGCCACAGCCGATAAAATAACTGCAAAATTTGTGGGAAAAACTCACGCTTTCGCTTTTGCGTGAATAATTAATTCGAACACGCCTTCACGCAGCGAATCGCGTCTGTGAAATTTCGAACATTTTTTGTGCTTTTAGATAAGATTTTTTTGCCTCATCTTGAATGAAAATTTATTGTTATTGAACTTCCTGTCGCGTTTCTTTCATTTGGTTGCCTTCATTTGAGAGTTTTAGTGCACGCTGGATTTGGATTTCTGTACATTTACCGCGACCCCGTGATTTGTTTGTTTAGTATATTCGCTTCCCTCAAATATATTTTTATTGAGTCTTGTTCAGCTTCTACGGAACTACTGGGGATAGAGCTAAGTTGGTACTAAATTTACACAGTTGAAAAACGATTTATTTCAAAATAATTGCCTTGTTTTTGTCGTCTTTTTTATGTACAACTTTCCTCTTTCTCTCGCTGCGCTGTAAAATTTCGTCGGGCGGCGAAAACATTTTATCCGATTTCTTCTTTTTGAATTCGTTTTACGTGTGTTTTTCGCCGAGGACTTCGGTATAAG
>JAEMWC010000111.1:610000-655000 GCA_016490735.1 Pachyseris speciosa
ATCTCTCCAAGGTTGAAATATCTTTTTATAGTGTGGGTCACACGAGGCACTTGCGTACTCCAGTTTGAGTCGGACGATGCTGGTATAGGCCGTTTCACGTACTTTCCTGGGGCAGTTCCAGAGATTTCTCTTGATCAACCCTTGACTTGACTTGACTCGCCTTGCTTGAGATAGATGAGATGTGATCAGACCACTTTAATTTACTCTTAACAGTAACTCCTAGGTACGATGCAGAGTCTACTTGTTCCAGTTTGGACCCACAGAAAAAATATGACCGTTGAGGAGGCTTTTGCTTATTTGAAATGCAGATGATGTTGCATTTAGAAGGGTTACATTGCATCTGCCACTCATTTTGCCAGATTTCTAGTTTGTTGAGATCGTCTTGGAGATTGTCGCAATCTGAGTCTTCAACCACCACACCGTACAAGAGAGTGTCATCGGCAAACAGCTTAACTGTAGAGGTTAGACCGTCTGGCAGGTCATTCATGTATGTATTAGGCCCGTTTCAAACGTCGCGCTACTGCCGTGTCGAACTCAATTACTCGAATTAAATTCGACTTAAGCACGACGTTTGAAACCAGGTCGTGCTACTGCCGTGTAGCACGGCAAGGCTTGCCGTGCTACACGGCAGTAGCACGACTTGGTTTCAAACGTCGTGCTACTGCCGTGTCCAACTCAATTCATAAATTAGCATTTTGGATTTGCTTTGTGCAACGCCTGGTAAGTGTTTTAATTACGGCACCCGACGATTCTGGGTACGAGATTGAGCAACAACTTTTTATTCAACGGAATTAAATTCGACGTCTGAAACCAAGTCGTGCTGGAGTCGTGCGACAGTCGAGCCAGCTAAGCACGGCAGTAGCACGACGTTTGAAACGGGCCTTAAGAACAACAGCGGGCCTAGTACTGACCCTTGTGGTACACCAGAAGTCAATGGGGAAGAGGTAGATGTTGCACCCTCACAGATGACAGTTTGGACCCTCTTAGTGAGAAAAGATTCAATCCAGGACAAGAGGTTTCCATGGATACCGTAACGCTCCAGCTTCATTAGTAAGCGTCGATGTGGGACTTTATCAAAGGCTTTAGAAAAATCCAACACAGCAGCATGAAAAGATTTGTTTTGTTGTAGAGAACTTGCAATGTCATGAATAGTAAGTATTTATTAAAGTTCTGTAGATCTCTTTGATCTGAAGCCGTGCTGACAGTCTGTTAGTATGTTATAATGTTCAAAATGTTTCATCACATGGCTATGTACAATGTGTTGAAGAATTTTCGATGCTATGCAGGTTAGAGAATTGGGTCTGTAGTTTGAAGGATCAGACTTTTTCCCTTTTTTAAAGACACCACATACATTTGCCGATTTCCATCTACTGGGTACGGTACCACTTTCGATAGAATCTTGGAAGATATTAGTTAGGGTAGGAGCAATCTCAGTTGCATATTCTTTTAAAAACCACGGTGGAATGGCATCAGGTCCAGAAGCTTTATTTGTCTTCAATAGCGATAACTGCTTTGCAACTCCAATAATGGTGATAGACAGACTGTCAATAGCTGGTATTCTGTCGTATCCAATATCAGGGATGTTTGATAAGTCTTCTTGAGTAAAGACACTTAAGAATTCCTTGTTTAACATGTCAGCCTTTGATTTATTATCGCTGATTATGGAGCCATTTATTTCGAAATCTGCAATCGCCAGCTCTTCTTTATTCAGATGTTTGATATATGACCAGAATCGTTTAGGGTTTTGTTCAATAGCTTCTCCTAAATAATCAGAAATGTATGCGTTCCTGGCTTCTTTAAGCCTTTTACGCATTAGTTTTCTAGCTGCACGGAATGCCTTCCAATCATTACGTTTTCCAGAAGATTTTGCTTTATTATAAAGCCTTTGTTTACGCCTGGCTAGACGTTTCAAGGAATGATTGAACCACGGTAGATTATATCTTGAGCTAGTCCACTTTGAGGGGATGCAAGAATCCATTATACGGTGGATGTTATCTTCGAAGCAGCTCCATTTATCGTCGATTGAATTAAAGCCTCGAGTATCCATATAAAATGATAGTTTTGTAAGTTCGTCTTTAATGCGAGTAGAGTCGGCTTTTTTCCTAATGAATATTTTGCGTTTGACATTTTTCTTTCTTCGGCACGAAGTGTTCACAGTGAATAACACAATGTCGTGATCACTAATACCAGGGACGACGCTGACATTTGCGATGATGTTGGAATTATTGGAGAGAATCAGATCTAAGATGTTTTGTGTATTTCTATCCCGTCTAGTTGGTTCTTTGATGGTATATAAACGGTTCGCCAAAAGGGGTTCAACCGCTGGCTCAGAAATTTGGGGTGCCGTTTCTTATTTTGGGCGTGTAGTAGAATATGCGGCGTCTGACAAATACCACCTCGCCCCGCACCCTCGTCGCTTCGCTCTTCGGGTCCGGGGGTCGGTTGTATTTGTCAGACGCCGCATATACTTCTAAGGTTGAACAACCCCACACCAACCCGCACCAACGCGTGGGCAATTAGAGAGAGGCGGGTGCATGGTAACCAAGATTGAAAACAAACCGCAGAGAGGGCAAAACGGTCAGCAACAGGGTTCGGGTATTAGAGAAAGGGGGGCGGGGGGTATCCACGAACCATCAGCAATGGGGAAAAGCCGCAATGTGCAAACCACCCAAGAGGAGGAGGCCAAACAAAGAAAAAATCGCAGCCCATTATATAGGATGGGGACCAACTCGAAGCCAACAGAAGATGAGATTGATTGGGAGGCACTCTTCGCCTTTTTGGACAGTGTGTTTGCGAACACCGTGCAGCCAGTGCCTCCTCCCCACGGAAGGGTGTTGGGAGGAGTGGTGGGCGGTCCGTTGGTTACTTTTGCAGAAACGGTTACCCCCCAACGAGCGGTGCCGCACCCTTCCCCCATTCTTCGCCCGTACCAGCCATCCCACCCTTCACCCCCGCCCGGCAAAGAACTGCAAAGAAAAAGAAGCTGGCCGAGTTGCTGCGAGAGTTTGAAACACCAGTCAAAAGGCGGCGAACTGCGGCCAACTATCAGCACGATCTTTTGTCTTTGGGTCAAACAGAATTTGAGGTTGAGGAGGATAGTCGAGGGTGGCGTTACATTCTTTGGCGTGTTAATGACGGTTTGGAAAATTACCAAACAGCAAACCTCATGGAAAAAATACGAAACAACGTCAACACAACCTTTTACTTGAGATACACAAATAATTTTCGGTTGCGCAACATCGAAGACAGTTCACTCATGGTGTACGCCGACAATGTCGAGAACGGCTCCCCCTGGTTTCACTCCCTGCAGGAGGCCGAGCGCTGGTTGAGGAAAAAGGAAAAGGCGCGTCTGGAGCTTCGGAAAATCCCACGCCCGAACACGAAATGGGTGTTTGAAGATTTCTATCGAGTGGATGTCAAGGCTGTGCTTGACCGCCAGCCGCTGCTTGGCACGGGACCGCTGCCAGTTCGGCTACGCAACCTGGCCCACGGACGGTCGATGATCGCGCTTGACACTTTTCAAGACAACCTCTGTTTCTGGCGCTGCTTGGCTGTACACCGTGGGGCAAGACCGAACAGAAGCACCAACAAAGCCTGCGAGTTGCCTCAAAGTTATTTCCAACTTCCCCCCCCTCCACCCCCCCCCCCCCCGACAAAACGATTGTCACGGAACGTCACTGGATGAGTTGGACAAGATCGAAAGTCATTTCAACCGGGTGTTGTCCGCCTCGCAGTGGCTTGGTGTCCGTGTTTACGAGCCTGAGGAAGTTAAAGGAAATGTGCCAAAGACCATTCTGACAATTGGGGTTTTCGAAGGGCACGCGTTTTACATCCGGGATATCGCAAAACTCGCGCACGTCTATGTTTGCGCCCAGTGTAATGCGCGATTCACGAAAAACTCGGACCTCCATCGTCATGCGAACGACAGGTGCACAAAAGGAGAAACCAAGGTCGTCTGCCCAGCCGAACAACTTGAGACAAAACAAACATGTTTCGAGAGGGCGTTCTTTCCAAAGGTCCCCTTCTCGGGCACCGCCACACGCTGGCTGGAACAAGAGGCGCGCAATCGCAAAACCCACATTCACCACGCAATGTGTGGGCATGGGGGTGAATGTTGGATTGAGGGAGCACCGGTGGATGGGTTCGATCCCACAACCAAGACAATATTTCAGTTTCATGGTTGTTGGTTTCACGGATGCCGCAGGTGTCACCCAGAAAACCGCAGAGTGATAATCGAAAGGGGGAGAAATGGCAACAAGATAACATTTGAATCGCGGTTTGAAGCCACACAAAAACGTACCGCGCAACTTCGTGAGACTGGCTTCGAAGTTGTGGAGATGTGGGGGTGCGAAGTTGGACCTTTGCGGGGTGACCTTCTGCCAAAACCTTTCACAAAAAGCTACCCCCACGCGATCCTTTACGACTTCCAAGCATTCGGAGACTGCAACCGCCGGAAGCCCCCACAGAAACCCTGACGATCGAAAACGTGCATGTGCCGATCTCCGTTTCCATCGGAGACACACTAGAACCAGAGCCCACACACATTTGTGATAAAGACCCTTCCGTTCTGATTCAACGCTTCGTTGAAGAGTTGGAGCGGAGCGGAAGAAACATTCGAGCGGCAGTGCGGGCCGAGTACCTACCTTCCAACTTTGGGTTCCTTCCCAAAAAGCAGCAGGGGGTTATCGAAGACTGGTGCAACCAGGTCCCGACCCTCGGTTTCAACTCTGGAAATTACGACTTTAATCTCATCAGAAACCACTTTGTGGGGAGGCTGTCCTACATGACCAAAAAGCCCACTGTTGCGAAAAAAGCCAACAAGATTATGTACATCACCACACCCAGATTTCGATTTCTCGACATTGTCAACTACCTTGGCCAAGGAACCAGCTACTACAAATGGGTAAAAGCTTTCGAGTGTGAGGGTGAAAAATCATGGTTCCCATACGAATGGTTTGACACGCCCGACAAACTCGATTACGAAGGGCTCCCACCCTATTCCAAGTGGTATCCAAACTGCATTGTCAGTACGTGCTGACGCTGGATGAATATGCGCGGTGCCAACACTTGTTCCGAGAAAAGGGTATGCGGACCTTGGCAGATTGGCTGCGGTATTACAACAACTTGGACGTGGCGCCGGGGTTGGAGGCCCTGAACAAAATGCGGAGTTTCTACACAGGCAAAGGAATTGACATTTTGAAAGACGCGGCGTCGATCCCTGGGGTCAGCATGCGTTATCTCCTCCGGGGGGCGGTCGAAAGAGGCGCCGAGCTGTTGACGCCGGGGAAAGAAGCCTACGAGATGTTGAAAGGCGCGGTGGTTGGTGGGCCAAGCATCGTTTTAACAAGGCACCACGAAGTGGGGAAGACCAACATCCGCAGTCACCAAGTCCCGAGCCCCCACCTGTGCCGGAAAATCGTGGGGTACGACGCCAACGCTTTGTACCTCTCGACAATGCTGCAAGACATGCCTTGCGGAAACGAAAGGGTCGTGCACTTCGAAGAGCCTGCCAGAGAGGCGCCAGGTTTCACGCGAAGGCTTCAAGTGGGGGCCTGGTTTGGTTTCGCCGAGGTGGACATCGAGATTCCCAGACCCCTGTGGCCGAAATTCGAGGAGATGTGTCCATTCTTCGTGAACCAGCAGGTGCCCACCGAAGCTGTCCCACAACACATGCTGGATTACCTGCGGCGCACCAGCAGAAGCCGCTCAGACGGGAAAAAGCTGGTGGGCGCGCTGTCCGCGGAAAAAATGTTGGTCTTCGCCCCCCCTGTTGAAATGGTACGTCGGCCACGGGGCTGTGATCACAGCAGTTTACCGAACCATTGACTACCAGGCCGCCAAACCCTTCACCTGGTTTGTGAAAGAAGTCACCGCCGCCCGGCGGACAGGCGACACGGACAAAAGCAAAGCGCTACCCGCTGACATATTCAAGTTGTTGGGAAACAGCGCTTACGGAAAGATGATTGAAGCGGTGGAGCGGCAAACGAACGTAATTTACACCCGTGACGAGAAAGTTGTCGACAGAGCCCTGTGCAGCCCGTTCTTCGAGGATATGAACGAAATCGGGGACGCGTACGAGCTGGAAAGCCGGAAGCCGCAGATCAAAATCCGAAGGCCTTTCCAAGTCGGGATTGCGGTGTACCAGTTGTCCAAGCTGCGGATGCTGGAGTTTTACTACGACTTCCTGGACAAGTGCGTGGACTGCAAAGACTTCGAGTTGATCCAGATGGACACCGACAGCAATTACATGGCGATCAGCGGCGAAAAGCTGGAAGATGTCGTGAAACCAGAAATGCGGGCAGAATTTGAGGCGGACAAAAAGAACTGGCTGGCGTGGGTCAAGTGGAGCGGGCGCACACCTGGACTTTTCAAACTCGAGTGCGAAGGCCGGCGGATGATTGCGACCTGCTCGAAGTGTTATTTCGTGGACGTCGACGGTTCTGAGGAACACGCCAAGTTCAGCACGAAGGGGATGTCGAAGAGGCAAAACAAAGTCACTTGGAAGCGTTTCAAGGCTGCACTCGAGGGACACAAAGACTTGGCGGCGAACCGGGGTTTCCGCCTGAAAGGAGGGCAGATGGTTACGTACCACCAACAGAAGCTGGGCCTGAGCGCGTACTACGACAAACGGCGGGTGCTGCCCGACGGGATTCACACGGAGCTGCTTGAATATCATTGACTGGGCATTAGCCAGGCTTGGCAGGAGGGAGCTCGGTATTCGGGGGGACAACCATCAATTCTTCGCGCACGAAGCTACGTTTTGGCCCGTCGGAAAACCAATACATCACCGGCTGATTTGGTTTGGCCATGACCCTGGCTACCGTGAAAGTTTTCAAAGACCAAACAGGGTCTGTGACTCTTCGCACCCCACCTTCTAACTCCCCAGGTTGGAACAGATAGCGCACTTCCACACCAAGGGGGAGGGTTTTTTCGGTCGCACCAACAGGTCTGAAAAAGGGATTTGCCGGCTGGGCAAAAACAGTTCGTTTTCGGACCGCATCTGCGGGCGCCAACCCTGTCAGCCGTGTGGTTAGTTGGTTGAGCGCAGCAAGAACCCTCGGAAGCCTTGCCACCCACACAACAGACCGCACACCCTCCGGCAGTCGCATTTCGAGAGCGTATTGGTGCTCGAACAGACGCTCGGCAAGTGTGCGGTTGAAGCGTTCCACAATCGCCTCGTCACGGTGAATTTCAACATGTCCACGGCGAATGCCCGTTCCATGCACCTCCATGACTCTGGAAACAGCCCCATGAACTCCATACCGGGTCCACCTGCAGCAGCTTTGGCCACTTGAGAGGCCCGCGCTTGTAAATCTTTTCAAAGACCTGGCCCACCTCGTCAGAATTTTTCGAGGTCAGGGGCTCAGCTGCCTTGAAGCGGCTGACCACAGTCAGCGCGTATTTGAAAGTTTTGCGTCCCACCTTGTCGTGCGGCATGAAGAGCAGGTCAGCTTGGTGCACCGCGTTGGGTGTTGGCACGTCAAACTTCGGCTAAGGAACGTGCCGCGGCGCGGGAAGAAAGATATGCCAAAGAGCCTGCTTCTGCAACCACTGTTTCGCAACACTTTCCGAAACTTTTGCGGCTTGGGCCAGTTTTTTCACCGCAGCCAACCCTTTCCAATAACCGTTCGGGCTGTAAAAAATTTTTGAAATGCGTTTCTGCAAGGCAGGAGTTTCCATTGAACTTATAAAACAGTGGGAAAGATGGTGAACGCACACGAATGTTGTGGCGAAAGAATGATTGAGGATTATGTTGCTTTCGGGCTCATGTGTCGGCGCTGTGGAAAACCTGAGGAGCTCGGTACACCAACCAAAACCAGGGAGGAGGTAAGAATAATAGCGAACGCACACGAATGTTATGGCGAAAGAATGATTGAGGATTTTGTTACTTTTGAGCTTGTGTGTCGGAGCTGTTGGAAAGTTGAGGAGCTTGGCACACCAACCAAAACCAAGGAGGAGGTGGGGTGGACAGCCAACCCTGTTTCACGAACCCATCTTCGCAAAATTCTTGAAAAACACGGAATATTCGACGCGTCAACACCATTTCAGATGGCAGGTGAGAACTCTGCGACCTGACCCGATGGAAGTTTTTGGGAAACATCATCCAAAATTTCAGGGAGTTTTCCTTTCCTAAGTCGGTGAATTACGTTTGCTTTCTACACGATTTCTTTCAAGCAGTTCCAGAAGGAGTCTGGCCGCGCAAAAAAGAAATTCTCGCACACCTCATTCCTGCCGTCGAAAAAATACACCCAGCAACGCGTCGCCGGGCAAAAGAAAGGTTCGATGAATGGTGGTGAGACTTGAATCAAACAACGTAATTGCGGCCTTCACACCACGTTCACTCCGCGACGAAGCGTTTGGCGTATTTCGCTTGGATTTTTTCGGGGATCTCCATGCAGTGGTCGCTGATGAAGTCGTCGACCATTTTCAGCTTGTCAAAAGAGGCTTTTTCATCGAAAGCCTCAACCCTGAGGTGGAAGCGGATTGCGTCCAGAATTTTTTTGTACTCAACCCGGGCGAAGTTGGCCCTCTCCGCTTTTTTGTCGTATTTTTTGAAGCTTGCCACACCCTTGACCACAAGTCCGAAAGCTGTCAAAGTGGCAAACACATGTGGGTTCAAGGTAATACCCCCGCAACCGCAGACGTGACGATGGCCTTGCCAGCCACGACACTGCAAAATAGGTTCTTTCTATGCAAGATGTGAAAAAGCTTGTCGTAGCCTCAGTGTTTTTTGTGGTAAAAAGCGTAAAGCTTCTTCAACATCTCGACTGTGTCCCGTTTAAGGGAGGGGTCGATGTGGTTGAAGTCGAACAGACAGAGCTTGGGTTCGGCGCCGGCCATTATATATTCGAAAAGAATTTTATGCAACGAACTCAACGGCGAGCCACACCCGGGTATGTTGGTCAATACCCTCAATTTTGAACACAAGTGAGGAAGCATTTGTCAATTGGGACAATGCCACTCTCAATGGTGCCGGCGTTTCCCACGCAGACACTCCTTCGCTGACCGTGCGCCTAAACAGTTCTCTCCTTCCACCCCCCACAACAGCTTCAACGATGAGTCTTCCATTCGTCGGCATGGTTTTGTCGACGAAGCGCAACTCATAGCGAGTCAAGTAGCTGAAGAAGGGGGTGTATGGGGCCCAAAGCGCTGGCATTTGGAACACATCATCTGTGGCTGAAGTGCCGGTGAGCAGGGCGCTTTCCACCCTGATGACCATACCAGGCAAATACGTGTTCATGTTGAGGTCCTTTTGCATTGTCATTTGCCCATTTGTTCCACCAAACAATGTTGCGCGTCCATCTTTCACATATTGTCCGTTCAAATCCAAATCATTACCCAGTTTCGGGCGATAAAGGGCAAACCCACTGTGACGTGAGTCCAGCGGTTTCCCTTAAGACACACCACAATAGGAGGGAAAAACAAAACGTGACATACAAACTCCTTCCCACAATCACACAACACACCGCCATGAATTAAAACAACTTATATTTAATTGAACAGAAAAAAAAAGTGTAAACACGGCAAAAAAATTACTACTAAGACAACGTAACCTCTAAAGATAATAGTAATAAATTGCAAGAATATTTTAAAGTAAAATTACGTACTAATCCTACCATTAAATCTAAGTATTTACAAGAATATTTACACTATATAATGTTACACTCAGTCCTGTTCTTTTATGTCCTTTTCCAACTGACAACACCTTCCTGACGCGTAACCGCACCGCCAACCAAACACAACGAACGAACCGCAACTTTGCCAAATGACCTCTTCTTACTTCTTCTTCTCAAACTCCTTTTTCTTGAAACTCCACTTTCGCTCCTAACTACATACTGCTTTAACAGTGCTGTTTTCGTTTCTTTCCACGGACGCCAAGGACACACCACAGCTCACTCGCACGCCGTGTGGACTGAACGGTTTGTAGCTGAGTTTCTACGACTCTCCTCTGCACCTCTCTCGCTTAGGCGGCACCCGACAAGAGAATTTAGCCGTGAAAGATGCCTCGCCCCTGCTAACGACTTTTAGCAGTGAATAAGCACTCTTCTCAATCTCCTTCCTAAACTTCTTCTTCACAAACCAGAACCTTTTCCTTCGTGTGTTATACGCACCGGACCGAACCTTCAACTTCTCACCACGTTTTGAAACTTACATTTATATATGAATACTAACTGTTTTACAATTAACACTTAAAGAACAATAAACTTACAAGCTTTTTAAAATGAGGGACTAAGTTACAATACAGCTCTAATTACGAACTACACTACAATGTTGAACAAACACTAGATAATTAACACTAGGACCATACGAAATACTAAAAACCGAAAAACTGAAACAAAAGCTAAAAACAAAAACAAATCATCACACCCACCCAGGTCCAGAGCGGTTTCCATGGTCATTCCGGTGACGCCCGCACGGAACAACGCCAGGCCTTTGCTGTGAACTTTTTTGTAATTCAAATCCAAGTCGGTCCCCAGTTTTGGTTGCAAGAGAAGCTTTCCATTCATGTTCGAAGGGGCTTCCATGGTCATCATTCCACCGTCGACAGTCCAAAGTGTGTCAAAAACACCCGAGTCCACGCTGGAAACATACCCCGAAACCCCATAAACAACAAAGTGACCCGTTGTCGAACCAGTTGTCCTTCCATGCAGATCCAAATAAATGTAGTCGGGGGTGTTGGTGCTCCAATGATTCAGCTGAATGAGGGTTTTGGTGTAGCGGTTGAAAGTTCGCGTGGTTTAGCTCGTGATGGACGCGACGGTGGCGCTTGCCCTCACGGACACGTTTTTCATTTCCGGCGGAAAGTACTCAACCACGAGTGTGTAATACCCCAAAGCAAGAGGATTGAGATTGAAACCGATCCGCGAGCGATCATCATCGCTGCTCGCGTCTTTGACGAGAGTGAACTGATATGCGTTTTTGTTGACCCCGTGTGGTTAGGCGGCGAATTTGACAATCCCATGGACCTGAATGTTGTTTTCGGATGAGGAATCATCCGAATCATCCATGAGGTAGGCGAACGGGTTTTTTTGCCCGCCGGACAGGGAAAGGTGCGAGTGATCCACATAATCCTTCGTTGCCGCGTCCGTTTCGTCGACCGGCTTTTCGAGAGCGGTGATTTTGTGTGCCCCCATGTTGAGATCGCCTGTCATGGATTGGCTACCGTCCACTTTCAAAAAGTTCCCTCCCGAATCATCCACATATTTTTTTGTTGCGGCGTCACTGTCTGCGGTTGGAGGGTTGAGATTGGTTGGTTGGATTGGTGATCCGTTGTCGCCCCATGTTCAAGGCCCCATACATCGGATTTGTGCCGTCTCTTCGGGAAAAATACTCATCCACATAATCTTTGTTCACCGCGTCCTTGAGGTTGAAGGGGGGGGGGGGGTGCAAGATTCACGATTGCGTTGTCGTTCATGTTCAAGTCTTTTTGCGCGATCGCATCGAATTTGGTTCGCAAACCTTCATCCACGTATTTTTTGCTGACGGAGTTTTCAGCGGGGGTGCTGGAGTCGACATCTTTGAAATCTTCAATGGCATACCCAGCCATATTCAGATCACCCAGCGCCGGGTCGCTTCCGTCCCGTTTCAAACAAAGCGCGATTTCAGAGTCGACATAGCTTTTGTTCGTGGCATCGAGGTCGTTCACAGCGTAAACCATGTTGGTGACAAGGTTTCGCCCCATGTCAATTTTCCCCGTCAACGGAGTGCTTCCGTCGAGTTTGGCAAAAGTGGATGTGGCATAGCTTCCACTGACCGCGTCAAGCGGACCAGCCGGCGGACCCAGATTCTCAATTGGATATCCGCCCGCATCAAGAGGGCCAGTCATTGAGGTGCTGCCAGCTCGCTGCACAAAAGCCTCCGTCGACACCTCCCTGCCCCTGCATGTCTTCTTAAAGTTCCGGGCCATTTGGCGAATCCCCCCATATACGTTTGAAGTAATTTTTCAGCCAGGCAACTCGAAACCGTAAATGAGAGACAAAGAACACTTCGGTTGGCTGCTGGAAGACGAAGGAGAAACATAAACTGCGTTGACCGTGAAAGTTTTCTCAGCCGCAACAGACTTTGGAAGGGGGAATCTAGCTGCCCTTTCGCACCGGTCAACGTCGTCAAAATACGGCCTTGATAGTTTGTGAAAAGCATGAGCTGGGCGCCCGACGGAAGGGCAGGTGTTATTTCATACCACAAAAAAGTTGATTTCGCCTGGTTGGAAATCAAGGGACTTGGAGAGCCACCTGTAAAAGATCCATCCGCTCTCGTTGTGTTTTCGGGAAAGACAACCGAGCAAGGCAGATGAAAAAACGTTGGGGCAGCGGAGGATGAAGCTGTTTACGCATCCGTTGAGTGTCTCGTTGCTCCAGGCCTCTTTGCAAACCACCCCATTATATTGTTTCATCGAAATTTTTCTTCATCAGCTTTCGCGGCTTGTCAAAGTAAAAGAAGGAGAACTTCTTGTCGGTGGCGCGGTCCAGCAGGTCATGGGGAACCCCCAGCTCGTCGGCGATTCGTTTGTTCTCCCTCGGGAGGAAGCTGAAAAGGCAGAAATGGCTGCAGTTGTCTCGGATGTTTTTGGAGACCTTGTAATAGGTTTGGGCGAGATAAATGACGCTGCAGTGCCTGTGCCGGCCGTTGATGAAATAGTTGATGATGTCGTTTTGGTTCCTTTCGCAAACCAAGTCGTCGAACACGACGATTTTTTGGTTGTCGGAAATTCCCGCCTCGGGGCGGGGACACAGCTCCTCAAGAGGAATGATTTCGTCGCCTGGCGCCTCGATGACCTCGTACCCCACCTCGGGGTCAATGTTTTCGGCGAAGTCGCGCAAGAGCGCTTGATACTTGTTTTGGTGGAGGTTCTTCGAAAAGAGAAAGACCTTGTCGAACTCCAACAGCTCGTAGAGCATGTGCAGCAGGATGTTCGTCTTGCCTGAATTGCTGGCCCGCAGATCAGCATCCTGAAAATGTCGGAGGGCATGGCGGGGTGCCCCTGCCGGAAACCATTTGTGGCAGCACCCTCGGGATCATAATTTGGAATTCTCATTTTTTCCTCTTTATATACAGGCAGGAAAAGCGCCATGTCTTTGAAGAAATGGAGGCAACAGGCAGAGGCCGAAGCTGAGGTTGAGAAACAGGATCAGGAGAACCGCCGGAAGTTCAAAACAAACCGAATCGCGAAGGAGGTTGGCCGGATTGAGGCCGAAAAGCTTTTGAAACGGTTCGCGACGAGGTTGGACAGAGCGGCCGAGGCGCTTCCCCGCCCCGAGGCGGGAGTTCCCGACTACGCAATGGATGAGTTCGACCGAATCAACCCGTTTGATTGGGATGATTTCAGGCCGGAGGCTGAAACACTGCCGCCAACCCCCGAAGAGGAGGGTCCACTTGTGGAGGATGAGTTTTTTCCACCGCCGCCGCCCCCAGTTGAGGAAGAGGTCAGCAGTGATGCCGAAGCCCCCCTCCCTCCGCCACCACGCCAAAAGTGGGATAAACCGGCGGTGCCCAGCCTGCTCGAAGGGACCAGCGAATATGTCCAATTACAAACGATCAACCGGCTTCTCACACAGTACGGGGACGACCCCACCTACAGAGTGAAAAAGAAAGGGTCCCCATTCCACGGGTTTTCAGTGGCAGATCTTCGAAGAGTCCAAGAAGAGATTTATGACCGCCGAAGAGGGGGGCGGCGGGAGAGGCTTCCTGCTCCAAGGCAGGGTGATGTTTCCCCACAAAAGTTGGGGGGTTGAAACGAACCCCACCGAAAGAAACAAGACCCATGCGCACCACAGATTGGGAACTGGCCGTCTTGGCGCACAGGCCCGCGATTGAAACTGAGGAGGACGGCGACGATGATTACGCATCGTGGCCTGAATGGGAAGAAAACTGGGAAACAACGGAGGGCAGTGGTTCCGGTCTCCTGCCTCAAAGCAGGAAATCGGAGACCGCCGACAACATGATTCACCGACTGTTTGTGGGCCTCGGTTCGATCCGAGCCGGCAACTCTTCAACGAAACTCCGCAAAAAGGTTTCTGCTCTGGTTCATAAACTCCTCCAACTTGGTGTCATCAACGAATTTCAGGCCCACAAAGTTTTCAACGATTACATACGGAAGTGAAATGTTTCACCTGCTGCTCGACTCTTGCCTCGCGAAGCTGCAACGAAACGGCGCCTCCCAAAAGTCACACGACTTCCAGATCGTTTTCAACCCGCCAGTCATACTCGAAAGCGGCCGAAGCTACGAAGCGGCGCTCGACAACCTCATTACCATGAGCTACTCCTGGTAAAGCGTAGCGGCTGAATACAACAACAACACGCTGAAATGGCGGAAGGCAGAGGAAGCCTGGAAAACGTTGACCCTTCCAGACGGCATGTGCGACTATACCGACATCAATCGCGTCTTGCAGACTCACAGCGGGTTTGTGGACCCCACCGCGGCGGGAAAAAAATACGTCTTCAGCCTGTACTTCGATTACGCCATCACCCCGGTCGTGATTGGAGTGGCCACTGGGTATGAACTTGACCTCACAACTGGCGATTTTGGAAGACTGCTGGGCTTCGACAAGAAGGTCCTGAAAGACGCCACGACCTTCACGGGGGACAGAATCCCCGACATCACGCGGAGTGTCGACTGGGTGTTCCTGCATTCCGACCTGGTCACGGGGCGGGCAAACGACATACCAAGTGATGTTCTGTTCACCTTCTCCACTGCCAACCTCGAGGTCAGCTACCCTTTCACAAAAGAACCCCGCCGACCCAAGTTTCACCCGGTCAACAAATCTCGAATCGACACGGTGAGGATCCGGGTCACCGACGGGCGAAACAATATCCTCAATCTCAACGACGCCGACGTGGCAATTGATCTCATGATTCGTGAAGTCACATCGTGAAGTCACACCGTGAAATTTCCACGTAAGTATACTCGTGTGCACACAACATGAACCGACCGAGTGAGTGGATGAAATTATACGACGCGCGCACTGGCCGGTACCGTTTCAGGCACAAAGGGTCGGGTGTGATCCGCGACACCCTCATGGCGATTGGCAAACATCTCAAGAAAGCGGCCGTGCCTGCCCTGAAAAAGGCTGCCTCAAAGGCGGCCGAAAAGGCAGTCGCAAAGGCAACTGAAAAGGGAGCTCAGGTGGTGACCAAGAAGGGTGGCAAAAAGATCCGCCAGCTGCTGCACAGCCGCACGGGCCGCAAAACACATGCTCCGAAAAGGCAGGCAGCCTCAGACTCAATGGTGAAACTCAGCCAAATTTTAGCCAACCAACTGTGAACCCGCCTTCAAGCAGGAAATCCTTCCTTGAAACAGAAATTTAAAGAAAAAAAAGTTTTTGGTTGTGTATACAGCGATGTTCAGAACACCCCGCTTGCTTGACAAGGTGGACTACCTCCAATTCCAACTGAACAGCCCGCTCAAGTTGCCGGGAAATGGGCAGGAACAACCAAAAGGTGGGTTGGTTATCGATGTAGAAGACCGCGACGTCATTCTTGACTGGTACAACGCTTATTTCCGGGTGGAGTACGAGCTGCAGGTAAAAGCGAACGAAAATTTCGTGGCCGCCGATGTTCCTTCTGTGCCGGTCAACGGCTCCTTCTCCCTCATTCGAGATTTGAAGGTCAGCTCCTCGGGAAGGACCCTTTACGAGGCCAACGGCGTTCACAAAGTTGTTTTCATCAAAGACCTGCTGGAATTCTCCGACGACTACGCGCGGAGTGTGGCGAAAGATGAGTTTTGGTATCTTGACAATGACAACACGACTGTGACAGGGGACGCAACCAATCTCGGGATCAAAGCACGCGCGGCTCTTTCACAAGGAGACTCCCAAAAGAAAGTTAAAACAATAATCCCTCTCAAAAGCTTTTCCTTCTTTGAGGAGTTGTCAGACAAACTTCTTCCTCCAATGCAGCTGCAGTTCGAAATAAGACTTCAAGACGACAGTGGGATGCTTTTTGGGGCGCCGCAGCCGCCAACCACCGGATTGTCGTCAAGCTGTTCGAGCTGTGGGTTCCGAAGTTGATGTTTGCGCCTGAGAGGCAGACGCTCGTCAACGAAAACTTTCTGAAACCCACCCAATGGCGCTACATTAAGGAGACGCTGATACCCGGCGCCGACCGACGAGATGCCGGGGGGCAGTGGTTGATACGTCCTGGGGTCAAAAAAACGCGAAGCATGTGTTCGTTTTCATTCAGAAGGTGGCAAACCTGAATGCCGCCACAACAAACCCGTACGTCTTCCACACCTTCGCTCTCGATGGGGGAGGAGCGAAACTCGCAACTTGCCGACTTCAGTACGGCTCAACCTTTTATCCTGAGCTGGAGTATGATGGGGAAGACCAAATCCCGATACGGCGCGACCTGATCGACTACAGCTACAGAAGAAACGATGTCAACACCGGGACCCAGTTGAACGAGGACAACTACTCGACGCTTTACCCTGTCATCTATTTCGATCTCCGCCCGACAAAGGAGAGCATGACTGGGGACGAGAAGAAGTTGATTTTGCACTACCGCTTGAACCAAGCCGCCACAGCTGATTACCGCCTGTTCACCGCCGTCTTGAATGAGGAAGAGGTCATCATAAAATAGGTTGGCAACGGGTTGGTCGCTGTTTGAGGAAATTTTCTTCTTTGATATAAGATGCCAACTGTGTATCACTCGTTCAAGATCGCTCTGATGGGCGGCCAAAGAAGTGCAGTTGTACAAACTTGTGCAGATGATGACCCCCGCCCAGAAACAGGATCTTGAACAGTACCTTGTTGGAAAGGGTATTGTCCGCGGCGGCGGCGCCACGCAATATGGTGGGTTTCTTGGCATGCTAGCTTCACTCGGCATCCCTTTGGCGATAGGCCTCGTCAAGAAGGTGTTGGGAGGCGGCACGCGCGAGGGTCCGTCGCGGTCAAGGCGGTCTGAACCCCCACGTCTTCCTGCGCCGCCCGCAGGGCGTGGAATGCAAATGCGCCCTCCCCCTGTTTGGGGTGGTGGGAGGATTGGGAACGCCCGATGATGGTGGAAAAAAAATGAAGTTCAAGGATGTGCCGCTTTCCAATGTTGACCTGCTGAATTGGTGCGAATATCTCGGCATCCCCCTCAAGGGTATCTTCTCACGCCATGAGGCCAAACCCCAGCACCATTCACCCTGCATCATCAACCTGGACGATTTTGGAAGTTTGGGCACACATTGGGTTTGCTGTTGGAAGGGAAAAGATTCCCCTGCCCGAAGGCAGGAGATGGACTACCTCCTTTGGACTGCCTCCCCCAGACGAGTTGGAGCAGGAAATGCGAAAGCTGGGCCACAAAACCTTTCTTCGGAATGACAACCAAATCCAGTGGATCGGAAGTGTGAGGTGTGGGTATTTCTGCCTGCTTTTCCTCAATGAACGCAACAAGGGCACAAGCTACAGAGACATTTCTCAAGATGTTTTCACCTGATGTGTTTCACAGCGTTGACGCTGCAATGCACAACGAGCAGGTTATGAAAAATTATTTTCTTAATATACCCTGACCAATAGCTGATTGGTATTGTGTGCGGGACAAACGTAAAACCCCGAACGTGCCTGGGTCTGAAAGAGTTGTCATGACCAAAAACGGACGGAAAATGGGAAAAGTCAAGTGCGCAGTTGGTGGAATAACAAAGACCCGCTTCCTGCCGGGAAACTGACGGGGCCCTCTCATGCAGAGGGCTCTGGTGTTCTGTCTGACCTTGCGGGCACTGCGCTCGACTTCACTTTACAACATGGTGTTCCCTTTCTTGCAAAGAAGGGGGTAGAAATGGGCCGCTATTATGCTTCTGAGGCGATGCGCAATCCACAGCTCCAAAAGAAGGCCTCCCGGTGTTGGAAAAGGTTGGCAGCGAAATGCTGGACCAGCTTTCCACGAAGGTACGACCCGACATCCGTTACAAAACTGACAGACCTGATCTTGACGGGCGAGGGCTTCCTATTCCCTTTCCCTTCGTTGATTTCAAAAAACTGTGGAACGTTATTTCCAACCCCAAGCTTTTCAAAGGGCCTGAGGTTTCCGAAAAAGAGGGGCGCGCGTTGGTGACCGAGTACAAGCGCCAATACGCGGATTACAAGAGACAGGGTGGCACCCGCAGCGACGGCTCCTGGATAAAATGGAAAGGTTATGGATCTGGCATTGGGAATTTGTTTGATCCCCGTTTCGTTTCGCAGGGTGTGTTGAAAGCTTTCGGCAAAGCCCTTCCCCAACACCACGGTTTCGCAGATGTTCTCAAGAAAACCCTGCTCAACTACTATGGATCGGGCGTGGACGTTCATTATTTGATTGGGATACTGCCGGCGCCAAAAAAGGGTTGGAACCTCCCGGCCATAACTACTCCGGACCTTACAACCCCTTGAACCATCAGCTGAGCTTTTACCCTGAGACGGGTGAGATCTTGGAAGTATTTCAGAAACCGACTGGCTCCGCCGACGCGGTGGCCATGCAGCATGACGTTGATTACAGCAGTTGCGATTTCCGCGCGAAGAAGTATTGCGAGGACGAAAAAAATGCAAGCTAGTTGCTGACCGAAAAATGGTCAAAGCCCTTGATGCGATTCCGCGGAACCAGAGACAGTGGGGCCACGCGTTGGCCCGAAACGTGATTAATGTGAAAGAGAAACTTGGTCTGGGTGTTTGAGCTCAATCAACATACGGCGTAACTCGTCAGCTACGACTTACTCAATTCTTTTGTTGGGGGCGCATAATTTACCTGCAAGGGACACCACGATCCAACACAGTGCGAACATTGGTGCGGCAGCCACAGGTATACATAAACCAAAATCCACTTTTCTCCAATATTCTCGACTTCGTACCACTGGAACAGCAGTGCAGCCTGCAGGCCCAGCAACACCCGTTTCGCCTGCATAAGTCGCAGATGCCGCAGCTGGTTAGCAGGGTGTAACAGTTTTCAAGTCCGCAGAATGGCGCATCGTCGAAATACTCGAATAGCTCACGATGTACTTTATCCCAACCCGCTCTTTTTTTTGTCAGGGATTTGCGCTGCAATTGTCTCCTTGAGGATTTTTCCCTCAACTCTGGTGGGAGTTGGTTGACCCTTTCTTGCATATTCATTTGTGAGGGGTTACTATTCTTCAAAAAACCAACCCTCCTGCGAGGGTGTGAAAAAAATGGGAAACATGAACCGAAACAAGGGAGCCAAAAGCTCTTTGTGGATCCAATTCCAACCGATTTTTTCTCTTTCCTTCAGCTGGTTTTGGGTGTGGTGGCGACGAATTTTCTCTCGCAACTCGAGAGGGAGCGCGCGAATCTGCTCCATCAGATCTATTGCTGTCTCAGCGCAGATCTTCAATGGACCGTTGCCTAAGACTTTTCATCGAGCAACCAACGTTTCATATACTCCTTTTCATCGGGTTTCGAGGAGTTTGAAAACTTTGAAAGAAAAATCGCCACAGGTGTCGTGGATGTTTTTTGTGTTCTTGATGAACCCCCAAGGGGATTCATCCTTTTCCAACAAAATGCGCACATATAACATTGGCGCGAACCCCTCCATGGAATTTTTGTCCTCCCTTTCTTTCAGCTATCTGTTTATTGTGAATGATATATGAAACAAATCATATATGAACTGCAGAAATGAAATCAAATAAAGAATGATCCTCGCAGTTGTGAACGCAATTTATGCAATTGCGAAAAGAAGCCTGAAAAAAATTTTGGACTTCAACGGGGTGTGAACCCGTGACCTCGCGATTACCAGTGCGATGCTCTAACCAACTGAGCTATGAAGCCACTGACGTTGGGAGCAGGTCAATTGTGGGTTAATATGTTCCCGTGAAAGGAATGAGTGTGAATGATATATGAAATGAATCATATATGAACTGCGGAAATGAAATCAAATGAAGAATGATCCTCGCAGTTGTGAACGCAATTTATGCAATTGCGAAAAGAAGCCTGAAAAAAAAATTGGACTTCAACGGGGTTTGAACCCGTGACCTCGCGATTACCGGTGCGATGCTCTAACCAACTGAGCTATGAAGCCACTGACGTTGGGAGCAGGTCAATTGTGGGTTCATATGTTCCCGTGAAAGGAATGAGTGTGAATGATATTTGAAATGAATCATATATGAACTGCGGAAATGAAATCAAAGAAGAATGATCCTCGCAGTTGTGAACGCAATTTATGCAATTGCGAAAAGAAGCCTGAAAAAAATTTTGGACTTCAACGGTGTTTGAACCGTGACCTCGCGATTACCGGTGCGATGCTCTAACCAACTGAGCTATGAAGCCACTTTCACTTTCAAGGGTCGTAACTGTACGTCTCCAGCGTCCACTCCCGCTGCTCCCCAAACGAGTCAAACCATTCATCCCACACCCAAGCGGGGGGATCGTCCATTCCACCCCAAAAGGGGGTGGGGCGCCGGTTCTCAAACAAATATCACCCTCTTTTCAACCGGTGCATTTCAAACAACGATCAGAACTGAAGTCTTCAGGGACCGCGTAGCGAACCCGAAAGGGGTTTTCCTCCTCACGGGGAGACGGGGGTGGGGAGTCATCCATTCCACCCCGGAAGGGGGGAGGAACCTCAGTTTTCGAACAAATAACACCTTCTTCAGAACTGCGGCATTCAGAACACACTTCACTGGGGACCAAGCCGCAAAGACAGGGGGGATCCTCCTGCACATGGGGGGGGGGGTGGGTGGGGGTGAGGAGTACAACCGCATTATTTCTTCCTTTTTTTCTTGCCAGCTTTTTTAGTTGGGTGTTCGTTGGGCGGGGAACGGCACGGTCTGCATTTTGTGGGATCGCTTTTCGCGGCTGCCTCTCTTTGCGCTGCCTTTCCCCATTGCTGGTGGTTCGTGGATACCCCCCGCCCCCCTTTTTCTAATACCCCGCACCCTGTTGCTAACGGTTGGCCCTGTCTGTGGTTTGTTTTCCATCTTGGTTACCATTCACCCGCCTCTCTCTAATTGCCCGCGCGGTGGTGCGGGTTGGTGTGGGGTTGTTCAACCTTAGTAGTATATGCGGCGTCTGACAAATACAACCGACCCCCACACCCGAGGAGCGAAGCGACGAGGGTGCGGGGCGAGGTGTTATTTGTCAGACCCCGCATATACTACTCGTGCCCATCTCGAAACTAGATGTGCCATACACGTTTCATTTTTTTGAACGTGTAAATAATGTAATGTCACAGAGAAGAGTCGTCTTGTGAAACTTTGATAACAAACCATTATTTAAATTATTCTCATTATCACAATCATCATCGTCCTCCTCACCATCACCGTCATCGTGATTGTCATCAGTTGTCATTATAAACTGGTCACCGTAGACAGTTTCGCGATTCGTTTCGAGAGCGAGCCCGTCGTCGTCGGAGGCCTATCGCTCGAAACGTCACCAGTCTCAAACCTTTTTCTTTTTTTTCCTTTTACGTACATATTACACTTTACTTACATAAGTTTTATCTGCTTCTTGAACGCTACCAACAGACATTACTTACTATAGTATACTTCCATACATTGCGTACTACTAATTAATGCACTCTATATTTCTATATCTCTATTTCTAACATACATCCATATACCCTCGCACATATATACCATTACATACTTCATATATACTGGACACACGAAAAATTACAACATGGCATTAATTTTCAGCAACTCGAGTGAAAATATACCGTAAACTTCCGCTCATAAGCCCTGAGCTTATACAATTTCGTAAGGGGTTTTAGGAGGGCCTATAAACGGAGGGGCTTATTTGCGGAATAAAAAAACGTTTCGAAATGAGCTACAGTAGTGTTGATGGAAATACGTTTTTCATGTACTGGCTTTAAATTTAGCTTTAAATCAACTTCATTTCGATATAAAACCACTGAACAGTTACTAGAGGGAGGCTTCTATCCAGGGAAGGGGCTTATAATCGGATGTATTTGTTTGCTTACAGGTAGATTGGCTTATACCCCAGGGCTTATACGTGGGTGGGCTTATCATAAGAGGAAGTTTACGGTATTTCATGAGCTGTTTCACAGAGCTGAGACATGGGTTCCACTTTCGATCGAGGGTTTTCAGTCTGTAGTTCTTTATGGCTATGGCCCGTTCAAAGGATTTGATATACTTAAATTTAATTATGACTTGATGTAATGACGTAAAGACGTCTTAAGTCGATTATGGTGTTTTTTTCCAGATAGATGATGTGACTCAGACTAGCCTACGTGTAGCCGTACACACCCCCCGAGGAAAAACTGGAGGAGGGAATGTCTACGAAAACTTGAAACCAATCGTGTTATGTGACGTCACAGTAATTCATGCAAGTTATGTAAATAAATTATATTTTCTGCGGAAGTGCGTATGTTTACACGCTTAGACAAAAGTCAAAGGCCGCGTAATGAAAAGGATTACGAGCGATTTTGGTCAAAAGCAAGAAAACAATCTTTGATGTAAACATCGCTCTCGCAAAAAATTCGTTTACATAAGCGTACTATCAGCGAGCGATTTTTGGTCAAAAGCAAGAAAACAATTATCTTTGATGTAAACATCGCTCTCGCAAATTCTTCGTTTACACAAGGGTACTATCAGCTTAAATTTGTTGGCAGACAAATTTATTAGAAATAATTACGTAGCAAGTTTGGAGAAAGTTAGCCTTGTTTTCCAGCCGAAGGAACCGCTATCAGAGAGCGTAAATTTGAACAATCTGCACGTCCCTTCATTACCGTTTCGTTACTCATACACGTGCTAATATTCACCAGTCATGACTCGTTCGATGATATGATCCTCCGAATCTTTGGCTAGCGCGATCGTTTTCAATCCCAGATCATTCAGATGTTGGACCTGATCTTCCATGAGCGCTGTCAGAGGTGACAAGATGAAAATAGTACACGGTTTCTTCCAAAGAAGCGATGCGATCACTAGCTGGCATCGCCTGAAATTTAATAGCTTTTCCATAGCCAGTTGGCAATGAAACACGGACAGTCTTTCCATCAAAAAACAAAGCTATGGCCTTTTGTTGCTCTTCGTGGAATTTCTGTAATCCAAAAGTCTCGCAAACCTCATATCTAGCTGCGTTAAACTCCACTTTAGTTTGTGTGGCTTCCGACACTCCCACCGCCATATTTCAAGTTTCTTCACCAACGAGCAAGATCCGTTTCGGCCAATCAGTGTTCTCGAAAGTATTGATCAATGCGATTAACCTATGAGAAACCATTATATATTTTCATGCAAAAGAGTGACGTCACATAACACGATTCGTGTCAGGTTTTCGTAGACGTTCCCTCCTCCAGTTTTTCCTCGGGGGTGGGTACGACTACACGTAGGCTAGACTCAGACGTAACCAATAAGGCCTCTTATGGGTCACGCCAAAATAATGTCACAGCCATCGATAAAATCAATATAAACCCACAGAAGCTTCTGTATTTAGGTCGCACAGGAAACTTGAGGACACTTGCCTACGAATGAATTTAAACTGTAGGTGTTTCCCATTCAAGATTCAAATCCGCTATGAAAATTGAAAGTCGATTTTGGATGATAGAATTACATCTTCATTGTTGTTTTACGGGCGGGTAGCGTTTGACGGTGATGTTCTTGGCTGCTCAACTTAGAATATAGCAATCAATGAGAAGCGCAGTAAAGTAAATGATTTGTTATGACATAGCGGTGGGTCATAACCTCTTTTGTGATGTGACAGAGGTATATTTAGTAGTTTCAAGACTTTTTTAAAGTTATTGGCTTCCAAGGACGTAAAAATGTAGTAGATTTTAAGGTAGACTTTGAAGCGCTCGATCTTCTTTAAAGTGCATATGAAGCAACATTTTTCATTAGCTTGTTCCAACGAGCTTTCAAAATGATGAAGAACGGCGTTTATTTTATTGTGATAGCCCTCTTGGTTGCCGAATTTTTTTAAGATTTTGATTTATGCAAATTACAGGACTTGTGATGTCACAAGGTGGACACAAAATGAGGTAAAATCACAAAATATGGAATATCTGTGCAAATACTAAGTCTACAGGGTTGAAATTTTGCAGGGTTGATGTGCTGCCAGAACTACACATTGTGATAGTGGTGATGATGTCACCATAGCAACATACTCGTTACTAGACCTCTACCTTTGCAAAGGATAAAATCAGAGTTTCTCTCCCCAAGAAGTGCTATTTGCTCTTGATGTTCATTCAGTGGGTTCGAGCAAATATGGACATTACACAGCACAAGTATAAGAAAGTGTGTTAGACTCTGGAGCAATAAATAAGGCATTTCTCATTTGGGAAGGTAGAGGTCTGAAATTGAAAAAAAACTGGCAAGTTTTTTCAAATTTCAATCCATTTCCATCATCATCATCTTTGATGGAATACACGAGTTTATAGTGTCAATGCAGTACTACAGTCTTTGGCAGCAAAACTAGACAATTATTTTAAGGTTTCCACTGATGCATTGGCAGTTTTAAGCTTTTTAAAGTGATGATAATTGAACAAGTTCAGCATGCAAAACTACTTGGTGTTACTCTTGATTGCCATCTTACATGGGAGAAACACATTGATCATATATGTTCAATTGTAAACAGTAGATTGTCCCTCTTAAGAAGGATCAAACCGTTTCTCAATCATCACTGTGCTCTACGCTTCTACAACTCTTGTATTCATAACCTCTTTATCTATTGTTCGAGTGCTTGGGGTAATTGTTCGAGTTATTTATTGTCTCGTCTTCTTTGCCTTCAAAAACGTGCAGCTAGATTGCTTCTTGATGCCGACTTCAACCAACCATCTGTAAGCTTATTTTCCCAACTCAAGTGGCTTCCTATTTTCGACCTTATAAAACTAAGAAAACTTGTACTCTTATTCACTATCCTTAATAATCCTAATGCTCCTCTTTGTCTTAAACGTAAATTCAATTTCTTGTCTTCAGTTCGTTCAGCTGGTTTGCGCACAAGAGCTTGCGCTTTTAATCTTCAAGTTCCCTACCCGCGGTCTAATTCTGGTAAGCGCACATTTGCTTACTCTGCTGCCACCCTTTTCAATTGCCTTGACACTGATCTTAAGCAAATAGCATGTGCATCTCCTTCTCCTATTACTCTTTCATCTAGATTAAATAATTTTAAGCATAAACTCCTTATATTATTCATTAAGTTTGCTAGTAATGTTCTTCATCTTGAACAATTAATGTGTCATGAGTGTCGTTTTTCTCTTTATTGCAACTGTATTAGATGGTAATTAGCGTATATCACCTTATATCTATGTTAAACCATACATTTGACTCGTTTTAGTTTTCTCTTGTAGTAACTCGTATATTGCTCATTAGGTATTGTTTTATATGTGTATTTTGTACCGTTGTGAAGGCAGTAAGTTAGATAACTCATTGGGTTAATTACGTCACCTTCGTTAAATAAAGAATATTGTATTGTATTGTATTGTATTGTATTGTATGATATAATAGCGTGACAGTGCCCCGTTAAGGTCACAAAACAAGGTAGTTCATCAAACCGAACTCTCATAGAATGACCACAGGTTCCTTTAAATAAGCTGAGGTCATAGATACATCAGGAATAAATGAAAGGCAGACACGGAAAGGCCTGTGAATGGAAAGGAAGTCCACAAAGGGACAATATACGTGAAGTGCATGCGGACATTAAAAGTGCTTCTTTTTTTAAACAAAAATGAGCAAAAGCACTTACTCAGTGAGGCAAGAAACAATTTTGTACAGGTTGTGCTTGTATTGATCTAGGTACTGAACCTAAACTTGTAGACTGACTCTGCTTATTTGCAGAGAGAAAAATCTTCAAAGTTTCACTTTGCCAGAAAAGGGTGTTTTTTAGCCTGGACTTACCATCTGTCTTTTGCAAGGTATATAAGAACAATTTAACAGGTTGGCTTTATTTTGGTTCATTGCCTAGAGGATTTATCTACCTTGAATTTCAACCCAAACAAGCTAGTAAAAGTAAAAGCATGGGAAGAGATTAGTGTTTGCAATTTACAAATTCCATGCCAGTTTCAAATTTCAAACCTGCATAGGGTCAAGAAAAAAATTGCTGTAGTCAGGTTTTGCCATCTTTTCCAGCAATATCAGTGCAAAAGTGTTTGTTACACATGAAGCAAAAGGAAAAAATCAAACAGGCATGACAATGCACTTCTCTAGCAAAGTAATAGCATAGCGATGAGATGTAAACAACGTATCAACTCAAAACTAGTGCACGAATTAAATGAAAATCTTACCTCGCAAACGAGCAGTCTGGACAAATCTTTTTTCAACTGAATCCTTTATTTAGAGAGTAAACATTACAAAACAGCTCTTCTGCTTCACATTAAAGAGGAAGTGTGAGGATAAAAGGCAAACAATGGCTCTCTCAGCTCCCTTTTTATCAGCAACCTCAACCAAGCAGGCAAACAGCAAGAATCTACCCCCGTTTGCATTCTGGGAGATTCCACATATCTTTGAGCGGGAAAGGCTCCTCCGAAACAATTTACCTTCAATCCTGCACCAAAAGTTGTTCGGGCACCGTCAGCATTCAGTGAAACTTCCGCCAGTGAAGATTGAAGCCTGGTGAGACAAGGTACATCTGCTTTTAGGCCCCTTGTCCACGAACAACAAACTGTCAGCAGATTAAAGCGAGCGTTCGAACAAAGTCTTTTGTATTCGCAGTGCCAATAAGCGGTTCTTTGGAATTGGCAAGGTTTAAGCCTTCTCAGCCCTTGATGATGAGCTCCGGCACCAGCAAATGACCCAAAACACAGTAATTTAGGGCAGTTTTGACACATTCCAGGGTAAATTCTGTAAATGATTCGGCCGACCAGAGAGTGAATTCAAATGAGCCGAGTATAGCCACGTGACCAGCTGTCATGTGACTAGATACATGCATAACAATATCCATTCCTTCATCAAAATGTCTGGAGGAATAAGAGTTTAATACCCCCCCCCCCCTCCCCCACCTCCCAAGTCACTTTTAGCAAAAAACTATGATTTCCATACATTTTCTAGGGTATAAGACCACCTTAAAGGGATCTCATGCAGTAGTAGACCACCCTTTTTTTTACAAAATCAAACTCATTCAGAAGAAACCACCATCGTGCAACTCGTTGCCATGAATGATGACAAACACAGTGATGTCCGAGTCTCTTGTTGCCATGGAAACAGAAAAAGCTTTGCTAAGATAGTCAGCGGAGGCAAAAAACAATTTTTTTCAGGTTATATTGTATTGATCTAGGTAGTGAACTTAAACTTGTGGACTGATTCACTGGTTATTTGCAGAGTGAGAAAAATCTTCAAAGTTTCACTTTGCGAAAAAAGGGCCGTGTTTTTTGCCTATACCTACCATCAATCTTTCGCGTGTTATGCAAGAACAATTTAACAGATTGGCTTCATTCTGGTTCATTGTCTAGAACGTTTGTCTACCTAGAATTTGAGTTATAAACAGCTGATAAAAGTAAAAGCATGGAAAGAAAAAAGTGTTTGCCATTTACAAGTCCATGTCAGTTTCAAATTTCAAACCTGCATAGGGTCAAGTAAAGATTGCTGTGGTTAGGTTTTGCCATATTTTCCAGCAATACCAGTGCAAAAGTGTTAGTTATACATGAGGCATGATAATGCATTTCTCCAGCAAATTAATAGCCTAGAAATGGAATGAAAACAACATATAAGCTCCAAAATAGTGCAAGAATGAAATGGAAATCTTACCTCGCAAACGAGCAGGCTGAACAAATCTTTTTTCAACTGAATCCTTCATTCAGAGACCAAACATTGCAAAACACCTCTTCTGCTTCCAAATCAAAGAGGAAGTCTGGAAAAAAGGCAAACAAGAGCTCAAGCTACTCCCTTTTTATCAGCAACCTCAACCAAGCAGCCAAACGCAAGAATCTCGGCCCTGTTACGTCCTGGGAAATGGCTCCCGGCAAACAGTTTACTGTTTTCTGACCAAGTTTCTTTTCTGATTTTAATACCCATTCTAGTCCTCTCTTTCGCAAGTTGGGGCTACTTAAATTAGGGGATTTAATATATCTAGTCAGTGCCTTTTTATGTATGATTACTATTCAAATAATTACTCGGGCCAGGAACGCCACCCGAGTCTGAAAATGAGCTCCGTTTTTATTTTTATTTTTC
Source organism: Pachyseris speciosa (assembly GCA_016490735.1). Classification (NCBI taxonomy): domain Eukaryota; kingdom Metazoa; phylum Cnidaria; class Anthozoa; order Scleractinia; family Pachyseridae; genus Pachyseris; species Pachyseris speciosa. The sequence goes on from JAEMWC010000111.1 coordinate 638,019, forward strand.
TAATTAGAACAACTCACAACAGCAACAATGATGCCTGCTATCACGTATCGGAAAACGTCGATTCGCCTTGTGTCTTTGAGGTCTGAACAACTAATATGTTAAGAGAAGTGTCTATACAAATGTTTGCAAGTTCAACAGCGAGAAGAAAGCTTTTAACATGACCAAACTGAACTCCAGATGTTTTGAATTAGACTGCCGTATTTCCCCGTGTCCGCTCCATACTAAACTCATTTTGAGTAGTACATTTTGTTGAAGAACTCAAGTGCGGCATATCATACACCCCTGAAACTTTGACAGGTAGTTTATTTACTATTTTTCCACAATATCTCAATTTCTGGACATTAGTTTTTGAATTATAAGCGATTTTAGATTTTACTTGCTTGACGTGAAGCTGATCGCAGACACCTTACTCTCTTTCATATGTTTCAAATGACGTATTTGTAAACAATTTCATTCTGCTGATTATTTGTCTCCTCATATTTCACCGAGACTCCATCAACGTTTATGCGTAAAAATCCTACATCGTTCGATATGCGTTTCCTTTCTCAAACACTTAGCAGTAATATCCATCGAAGCGAAAACAAGTGTGCTTAGCGTTTTTGGAATAAATACACTATTTTTGCCCAATTAGATATGCTGAATCTCCGTGGTCAAGAGGTTACTGTCTCTGATGCAGATAACCCGGGTGCGACTCCCACTAGTGGCAACCATCGGGTTTTTTTTTCGTTTCTCGTTTTCTTCTTCTTCGCTAAATTAGGGATACAATACTGTTTTTTGCAAGCCCGAGTTTAGGCTAATTGTAGCCTCTAGTGTTTTTTAAAAGCATTAACAAAGTACATCAATATGCAACCAAACTGGCCTCTAAGAAGTGTTATTATTTACCAAAGGCTTGGACTAACTATAGGGAATTTAACATCCGTTTCAGTGGGGCCATATTTAGTAGAGTGGGGGCTGGGTTATGCAAATCACAACGCAACGCGTTATAATTGGGCCATTTGCATAATGCCGTCCCCAATCAGATGATTGGTGGAACAGAAAAAACCCAAGATTTTTTCGAAAACGCGCAGCGCGATACAACGAATTTGGCTGCATGCCCCTTGTCCATGAACAACAAACTGTCAGCAGCTTGAAACGAGCGTTTGAACAAAGTTTGTTCCTTTCATAGTACTAATAAGCATTTCTTTTCCAAAACACAGTTATCGAGGGCAATTTTGACACATTCCCGAGGATATGCAACGTGACCAGCTGCCATGTGGCAATATACAGGTATAACGTGCTCAGTACTCGATCAAAATCTCTTGAGAAACAAGAATTTTAATACCCCCCCCCCACCCCTCCGCTAACTTCTAGCAAAACAAACTAAGGTTTCCACACATTTTCTATTGTATAAGGCTACCTTTATGTAATGGAAGGTGTATCGATAACCAAATTTGCTAAGGATTCTATTTTACTGATTACTGTCAGGAACGAACGGATATTTCAGATATGGCTTATGTTGCAGTTTTTAAACTGGACACAACAGAACGGAATGAAAAGTATATTAACTGCATTTGCGCGTGAGTTTGTTGCTTATTCTGGAGGTGCGTGAACAAGAGTTTGGTCTCGTTGAGGCGTCAATCTAATTTAACAATTGAAGGCGGGGGAGCAATGTGTCCCGGGTTCTATTCCCCGGCCTCGCCGTCATAAGTGGTTCACTACTCTGCTCAGAGAGTTTAATTTTCTCCGGTCCCCCCCCCCAAAAAAAAAAACATTTGATTTGATTTGACTCTACTTGATTTGTAATTAACTCAGCAACATTGCTGGGGATGACACTGCCCTTGGTCAGGTGGCAACAAGCCACCTTAGATTCCAAGGACTAGCTTCAGAGGATTCTCGCTGAGTCCCTAACAAAACCGTCTTTTGAATAGTTACTGATCTTGTCCGCACACCAATCTGTTCCAAGTTGCCTTCCAATCTTCTGGGGCTGGTTTCCAATGCTCTAATGGCAACTGGAACTACTTTCACCAACTTCAGTTTCCATAAGGCCTTCATCTCAATCGCCAGGTCACGGTACTTTTCAATCCTTTCATCTCGTTCCCTGCTTTCCACCCTACTGCGCATGTCCCCAGGGCATGCAATATCAATAATTTGGCTTCCCTCGTTTTCTTATCTACAATGACAATATCCGGGCGATTATGTTGTAGATGTTTATCCTTTTGCACTGTGAAGTCCTACAGAACTTTAAGATCTTTGTTTTCCATGATACTCTCAGGTACGTGATGGCCTGGCCTGCCCGCCTGGCTGTTAAATAATTGCACGAGAAAACCATGCAGGCGAAGAAGAAAATAAGGGTTCAGAGCAGTTGCAAAATAATGCCTAAAAATGAAAAAAGCAAAAAAAAAACATCAGGTTTGAGCGTGTTTGAATCAATGATCTCTGGGATACCGGTGCAGTGCTCATGCAACTGAGATAACGAGACAACTGGGTGCTCATCGGTATCCAAGAACCTACGGAGAATCAATATTTGAGAGGCAAGATTACAAAGATTACTACATAAAAGATACATCAATACTACATAAAAGACTAACTACAGCAGTTCCAAGCTGAGGAAAAACCAGGAAAAATAATAAGCTCAAGTTCAAGTAGACCAAGTAGCCTCCCACTCAGAAGTTACATACGTTCTAAGGGCTTCGTCGCGCGTTCGAAGCCTTAAGAACTGCAAGAACGTCTGCGTTGTAGGCCAAAAGTTCAAGTTGCGTATAATAATAACAACCATGCATGGTCTTCCAAGTTTTTTTATCCAGAGTTATAATAATACTTCATATTTTTTGTTAGTATAGCATTTTCAACAGTTTGAGTTCGTGGCACAACTACGTCAGTGGCACAACTACGGGCTCTGCCAATGTATCCAGCCTGCGTTTAGATATTTCCTCAACACCATGACAACTCAGTGATCCAACCGTGTCGCAGTATGTGGCCCCCTTCAAAGCTGCACAGCTCTTAAATCCAAGATACATGAAGATATCAAGGCCAGCTGCCACCGATGTCGACTGGCTGAGGGCTGTGCCATTCCTGAGTTCGAATCTGATGATGTAATACAGTATCTGAAGGATGAGCTCGCAGCTTAGATTGCCAAGGCCATTTCTACACCTGATGTCTTCGACGACTTGACTGACACGCTGCCTTGGTGGAAAGCTACCGCGCAGGACCTACCAAGTTGAGCTGCTGCTGTGTAGAAGATGGTTCTCGTACAACCGTCATCAGCTTCTACAGAGAGAGCCTTTTCATTACTGTCACCATGTTTGTAAACACCGCGTTTACTCGCTAGTGTGGAAGCTTAAGACAAAATAACAGACTGGTAACAGGCAAACATGTTGATAGTTTTAAATTTTGCTGTTGATTTGGAAAGCAGCACAGCGGAAATAATGTTCGGCAATTGTTCTTGTTACTATTTAAGTGACTGACCAGGAGCTGGTTAGAGATAGTTTCAATGTCAAGGTTTCACACCTTTTTAACTCATCCATGCGCGTATGCACATAGAATGAGTTGTTGTGAAGAGGGGAGATTTTGGCGTGAACAAAAATCTACGTAGACGGAAACGGAATGGCGCGAAAACCGGTGAGTAGCTGATTTTCTACGGCATTTGGTGGATGACATTTCTTTGTTTAGCTCGTCTATGTTATTACGGCAAGGATACTTCACAAATTAATGTGATCAAGTAAGCTGAAGCCACTCTAAGGGCACTAAGGCCACAAGGTAGCGGGCATTACCCCTTAAATCTACCAAAGCAAAGATTAAGCCCAAGCATTAGCAGCCATGGACAGCTGTTTCGGCCTTGTAAGGCCTCATCAGCATGGCATAGCCATGAGCCTGAGCCTGAGTATTAGCTATGCCATGCTGATGAGGCCTAACAAGGCCGAAACAGCTGTCCATGGCTGCTAATGCTTGGGCTCAATCTTTGCTTTGGTAGATTTAAGGGGTAATGCCCGCTACCTTGTGGCCTTAGTGCCCTTAGAGTGGCTTCAGCTTACTTGATCACATTAATTTGTGAAGTATCCTTGTCACTGCAGCCACATCCCACAAGCTTTACGTTTTCATTGCTTATGTTATTACGGCAGCTGGAAGAACGTCTGAAAGAACGAGCTGTCATTTTTGGACTTTTCCCAATCCCAAATTCTGTAGCTTGGCTAGTGAAGTCGTGCCACATAACTGCGTAGGTCTGACTGTAATTTATTTCATACTGTTCTATGTTGCAGTCAAAACCGCCAATCGCTACTGAACCCGCAAGAATCCCACTAATTTTCAGTTCGCGTTGTTTTCTTTTAACTCAACTGACCCAAATGTATTTTGCAGATGGTATTTAGTGTTGATTCGGTAAAGTTAAGAGCTTGCAACTAGAAAAGAATATTGAAAGTGTAAACAAGGTCTTGGTTCTCATTTGTAAACAATATTGACCCCGCCAGACTGCGAGGCAAGATGGTTCTTGATTTAATGAGACATTTTGATAACAATCTCACTTGTCACGCGGTGGGGCCACGACACGACGTGACGACAGTGGGGCCACGGCACGGCGTGACGACGGTGGGGCCACGGCACGACGTTGTTTATGTTTCAGTTGTCAGTTGCATTTCCGTTGGGCATTCAACCTAATGAAAGGCTTTGCGAGCTACTTCCAGGAGATGTTTTACAACATCGTTTCTAAATTGCGCTCGTGTTTCTATCGGAGCAACAGCTTTCGTTATGGGGAGATTTCACAGTTTAGCCATATGCATCATGAATGAGTTGGCTCAAAGAAGCCTTTGATTTTCATGTTGATTCACGTGAAGGTTCACATGCGACTTTCGTTTGAAAAGGAAGGTAAATACATATGAAATGATGTTTCTTGGAACCTTGAAACATTGGTAATAAACGATGATTTGCGATTACAACTCATTGTTTCCGTGTTATATCACTATCAAAAAAACCTGAAATGTTTTTGAGAATTTTAAGGAATTTTAGAGGGTTTTTTTTAGAGAATTTTAGACATTTCTAAAATAATTTCAGAGATTTTTTTTTCAGGAAATTCCAGAAAGAACTTTAAGCCATGAGCCTGGTGCATGACTGAGCACCATTCAGAGTACACATCCATGGCTCATGACGTCATTCGAGAGTCTGTCAGGTAATATTTAAACACGAAGACGCGCTATATAAGGCGAGGTACCTTAGGTACCTCGAGAACAGTTGTCACTCAAACCGTCGTAGCATACACACCTCTGTAAAATAACTATTTGAAATAAAGACAGGGTTCGTACTCTTTTTTGGACTAAAAATTCAAGGACTTTTCAAGGACATTCCAGGGCACAATTCCAATTTTTCAAGCACTCCATCCAATAAACAATGCCATTAGAATGTGATACTAGATGATCCAACTCGCTTAACTGAAGCTAAGAACAAACACTTTGTAAAATTAACGCGACAAAAGTATATCTAATATTGGCAACACACTATTCCATACTCCAAGCAACAAAAATTTTATAACACTTTTTAGAACGAATATACGCCTTCCTATTATTATTTAGGCTTCAGTTACAAGAAAACTTAAGTTAATGGTAGGAAAGAATTAGTGAAACTACGAATAGGTAATCACAAGCTAATGATTGAAACTGGTAGATACGATCCAATCCCAAGGTTTGATAGACTCTACCCTACTTGTGGATCGAATCAAGTTGAAGATGAAATACACTTTCTTTTTAGCTGTCCTAAATACTCAATTCTTAGGAACAGATTTTATAGCAAAATAAAAAATCACCTACCAAACATCACCCAATTATCCCCTATAGAAGCTACCAAGGAATTAATGAATTCTCCTGATTATTTTGTTAATATTGAATTGACGAAGTTCATTCTATTTTGCTTAAATTCGCGTAATAATATGTTATCTAAATCAGACCGATATATCTTTAATTTGTATCTTCCATCTCATTACAGTATTACATTGTTCCTGTTAAGATACGTGCTTTTGCAATACTGTATGAAATTATGGTCTTGCAAATAAAGCTACTTGTTGTTGATCGGGTTTAAGGGATAACTGTCAGACTTGTTCAAGTCTTAGTTTTTTCTAGTTCTCCCACCAAGTGGAAACAGTCAAACGGCAAATTTCAAGGTTTTTCAAGGACCCCATGTACTTTTCACGGACTTTCAAGGCCTTGAATTTTGATTTTCAAATTCAAGGACTTCCAAGGACTTTCAAGGTGCGTGCAAACCCTGTAAAGATCAAGTTCAAAGCAATTTGCTTGTCTGGGTTTTTTTATCTGCATATTTAGCTTGCCTTTACAGCTGCAGGACAATCCTCGTCACAATGGAAGAATATGCCGAGGTTTGTACAAGTTATCGAATATCGAATGCCTTTGGCGCTAAGTTTGAAATTCGAATTGATCCGCTTTGTGTTATGAGTAGCTATGAGGAGAAAGACGATGTTAGTGTGTCTGTCATTCTACAACAGCAAAACAGAAGTTGAAAATAATTATCATGTACCATGCAAATTTCTTTGGAGATTTGTTCCAAGACAAACTCAGAGTGTAAAGCAGTGAAATAAACAATATCAACATACCTCATATTCACGTAATATTTTGGTGTAGGTCCACCCATTATTGGGGAAGACAACCACTTTATCGAGTCACCACACAAACAGGACATGTTCACCGACACTGCATGACCCTGCCTTGTGAATGAAAGAGATTCTGCATCGTACGCCTTATCACAAAAACAGCACTTCGCCATGAGCTTGTCTGCAAAAAACGAAAACAAAGAACGTAGGGCTCCTTCACTAGCGAAGTAGATAGCGTCATCCTGTGTTGCCAGTGTCGATACCTGAAATCTTTGAGGTCGATAGACTGGAGAAGGTGAGGACTCGGTTGACTGGGAAGATGGCTCTGGTAACTCTGACACAGGATCATCAAAAGCCAGAGACGTTCGCGATCTTGGAGTGGAAGTAGCAACGGGTCTTAAAAACGACTGGGGACTTTCTGATGGGCCTGATGTGGATGCGGAAGACGAAAGTTGATTCGCCAGAAGAGAACTTACACAAGACGTTTCTTTAGACCTTTGCATTTTCTCTTCAAAAGCCAGCAGCAGGGCTTCGAGAAGATCTGCGTTTTGGGTACTAGACGTTACCTTCGAGAGATTTAGGCAACTTTTCGCCATCTTAATACGATCCTTCATTCCAAGAAGTCTGCTTTCCTGGTTGCGGGGCAATTCAACATTTAGTGAAAACTGGATGCCTCGCTCGCCAGTCGAACGCCTCTTCTTGGTTACATTTGGAACGTTTGCCTCAGCCATAAATCGCAAAATACGCAGGATAGATTTGACCTAAGCGCTTTCTGAAAATGTTGAGCAATGATTGCTACAAATAATGCTGAATGAAAGCAAAACTGGTATCATTGATTGCTCAACATCGTGGCCATGTTGCGAAATAAAAGATTTGTCCTTTTGGGCATATATTCCAAGGGTAATCCGCTAGCTTTGTTCTACAGAAGCAGAAGGCTCAAGAAACCGAGGAAAGATAGGGGTTTGGAACAAGGGCTGATGCTGCGACAGGCGCGAAATTTGAAAACGGACCACAACTCGACGGCGACTTCGCTTATATCGGTATTTTGAGGCATAATTAGCAATTATAGTCGGAAATATGCTAGGAAAACATTCATAAGACAACAACAATTGGTGATCAGCTTCTTTTACTAGTTAATAAACCACTACATTACATTTCTCAGCACATCGGTCTTTCTTTTATTGTGGCCGTTGGTCGCCATTTTGGTTAATTAGCTCAGGCGAGCTGAAACATGGGGAGGAGCCTTCCCTGATATAGCGCGTCTTCGTGTTTAAGCTCTTCTGCACCCTCTCCTAAAACCCGCCGCACACGTGAGGAAACAGCTGAGCAAAATACCTCGCGAGGCAGATGGCTCAGCCGTTTCCTCTCGTGTGCGGCGAAATTTCGGTGAGAAATTCGCCTCGCGAGGCCTTCCCTGCTAGCAGAGGTCTCTAGCGACGCGAAAGGAGAGAGACCTCTGCCGGTGCCCGACGAGTTCTTTCATGTAGCCGCCGACCACATTCTTGGTCGAAACTAACCGGTTTTGGAAAACCGGTTTCCGTTAAACAGGAATGCGCTTGCTCTGTTTCTATTCTCTGCTGAAAAATTCTGAGCCCACTGTACTACAATCGTAATGTCGTCTTTGACTGAAAGCAAAATGCACTTCGATCGAGCTTTTAAATCGGCCATTTCTTCCCTCAACAGTCACAATATGAAGGATATAACACCAGTGCAGAAGAAAGCTATTATTGCGTTCTTGAACAAACGCGATACATTCGTGTGTCTTCCGACAGGCTACGGAAAATCTTTGATTTTCCAACTGGCAATCCGCGTAGCCGCAGAGTTGTCAAGTTTGCAAGTCTACTCTCCCGAGCCACTAGTTTTGGTCGTGTCTCCGTTGAATTCCCTCATAAAGGACCAGATATTATCGCGTGAAAGACTGGCGGAATCACAGCTATCAAGATCGAAGGTGACTTTCTATCTCTTGAAGGCATAGAAATCGCATATGTGAGCCCGGAGCATTTGGAGCTTTTTGTAAACATAGTTCCCGAACAAGAAGGTCTTTTTCTGTGACGGCTGGTTTTACTAGTGTTTGAGGAGAATAAATTTCATCTCGGACATCAGACACTTTTATTGTAGTTTGTTGTGAACTAGCAAACCGGTCTGCTGAGTAAGGTCGCACGTGAAAAATACGTCATTCGTTGTCAAGGGAACGCTCGCGCTTGCGCGACAGGAAACTCGTCGGGCACCGGCAGAGGTCTCTCTCCTTTCTCGCCGCCAGAGACCTCTGCTAGCAGGGAACGCGAGGCCATGAGATCAATATCAAACAATATCAAACATGTTTGATATTTTCCTCAAGGCCTCGCGAGGCGAAAATCTCACAAAAACCTCGCCGCACACGGGAGGAAACGGCTGAGCCATCTGCCTCGCGAGGTATTTTGCTCAGCTGTTTCCTCACGTGTGCTCCTTAAAGGCTGTAGTTTTCACTAGCGACGGAGTCGGAGTCGTAATCAGAAGCGTGGAGCGTTATGATCTAGTGAAAATCAAAGCGACGGAGTCGGAAGCAAAATACTGATTCCAGCCTTAAAGGCTGGTTTTTACTAGCGACGGAGTCGGAGTCGGGGTCATAGTCGGAGTCGTAAGAGCGCTTATTACCCAGTGAAAATCAAAAATCGGAGTCGTAAGCGGAGTCAGAAACTCGACGGAATCGGAGTCGGAAGAATCAGAACGTTTTCATTTTCTTCCGATTCCGCTTATGACTCCGTCGCTTATGATCCAGTGAAAACTAGATTGTCGGAGTCGGAAGCAGAAGCGGAAGAACCAACCAATCACAATGATTGTTCCCACGCTCTCGGAAACAGTTTGATACTTTCCGACTCCGATTATCCAGTTTTCACTACATCATAGATCATAAGGAGTCATAACGGTATAAGTATTTTGCTTCCGACTCCGTCGCTTTGATTTTCACTAGGACCACTAGCTCATATTGCTCCACGCTTCTGACTACGACTCCGACTCCGACTCCGTCGCTAGTGAAAACCAACCTTAAACGGGAGACTTACATGGCAGAGTAAAACCTGGATACCTCACAAATTAATGTGATCTGGTAAGCTGAAGCCACTCTAAGGGCACTAAGGCCACATGGTAGGGTGATACGCTTCTGGTAACGGGCATTACCCCTTAAATCTACCAAAGAAAATATTGAGCCCAAGCAATAGCAGCCATGGACAGCTGTTTCGGCCTTGTTAGGCCTCATCAGCATGGCATGGCATAGCTTCACATTAATTTGTGAGGTATCCTTGTCACTTCAGCCACATCCCACAAGCTTTTACGTTTTCAGAGTAAAACCTGGGTTCCAATCTGGGTGGAGCATGACGTCATGTTGCACCCCACCCCCACAAACAGATTTCAGTCTGCGGACGTCGGTGTTATGAAAACACCGGTTGTGCGCTGTTAAATCATTTTTGCGTTGAAGGAACTGTGAATTGTTATGTTTTAAGCCAGTTTTTGTGTTAAACGCCTTTAATTAAGGCAGGATGGTCCAAGAGTACCAATCGCCCGTTAGGGTTTATAAGTACCCTTTCGAAATTGTCATGGCGGTAAGTGAAGTTTGCATTTTTAGCAGTAGTTCTCTGCGTAGAGACGTAGAGAGAGAATTTGGACAGGAACTGATAAGATGCGTCTTTGCCCAGGAGTTGGAATATATGAATTTTCAGTTAATCGACCAGTGAAACCTTGCATCTTGAGTTGTAAGTGTCGAGTACCGTCAGTGATCGAATATCTGTAATCCTGAATTGGTGTGTGTGGCGGCTTCGACAATTTAGCAAGCAATTTATAGCATTTTTAATTGCCTAACTGATAAACTTGCAGCGTCAAGAAATCGTTTTGTGGGTGTACTTATTCTGGTTATCGCTGTTTCTTCGCAGGCGTACGAAAAGCGCTTCCCTACCTGTCATATGATTCCGGTTTTTCTCGGAAGCGAAATCATGTCTGAATACAAAAGTGAAGATGGCGCAGTTCATAACATCGAGAGAAGATGCAAACTCGACGTAGATGCACCCTATTTATTAAAAAAGGTATGCCCTTTACAATGGGATTTTAGAATTTCGTGAGAAATATTTTTGCAGGTAACAAATGATGAAGGATTGCATAATAACTTGATGGTTCCTGATAGTATAGTGATCATGCAAGATAGTCAAGTGTGCGGACAACTTCCACCTCTCCACGTTTAAGCTTACTATAACACTAAGATCTTTACTGGTGCATTTGAAAAGGGTACTTAAACTATGTATTTTTAGTTTCCGAGCTTTGTGTTATTTTTATGATATCGAATTATCAAACTTCTTTTCCCGTAGATTATTGGTGTGGAGTACGTGTATTTCAGTCAAACAAACTGCCTAAACCGACGGGATAGGACTTTGACCATCACTGCCTACAACGAAAGCTTTTCATCTCGCGTTGGCGTCACAGAACACTGCTATTATTCGGTTAGTACAGTAAGCTTTTTTTTGATAATTGCAACGAATTGTGCCAAATATTTCAAGTAGTTCCTTCTCTTTTTAATGTTATGCCTCCCAATGAAGTTTATAAGAAATTGAAACATAATGCTCAAACGTAAGACTTAATCCTTGCATGACTGCAGTCAAGCGGTGAGAATTGCGTCAACGATGATGTATTTTGAGGTCTGGTCGATGAATGAAAATTATACATAAACACCACAGCTACAACTCGAATTAAACAAAAGAAGCTATCTATGTTGCATGTAGTTCATTATGCACCCGGAATAGTTGTGTTTGTCAAGTGTTATTTTTCACCCAGCGGAAATTTGCATGAAAATGCTTGCGAAACCTCACAGTTCCCTTTCCAAGATCGCACGGGTTTTTACTTGCGCCATACCTGTTTATTTTGAAATGACAGCAATGAATAATTTATCAGTTGATATTATTGTATCTTCTGCCCTAATCTGATTGCCTTGTGGGATGTTGTTTGTCTCAGAGGAAAGTCAGTGAACTGTAGAAGTATTGCAATTTCTCAAGTGAATAATTTAATTTCCCGCAAAGTCCAATATTTTTACGTAAAAATACATTCATTATGCTTGCTATTTTTTTTTTGAATCTTAAAAATAATTGCATTGCTTGTTTGCTTTCATTAGGGGGTGACATAAAGACAATATTATTCATATAATTTAGCAACAAACTGACTGAATTTTTTTTTGCCATCAAATGAAAGTAATGGACAGAGTGTTTGACCTTTCCAATGTAAGCCAGTGTATTTCAGTGGTTTTGGAGAGTAGCATAAAGTTTTATGGAAAACTGGAAAACTACCAATGGATATTTCATGTGTTAATAATAAATGTTCTTCAAAAACAAAATGGCAGGCTCCACAGGAAAGACAGTGCTTATAAAAGCTCCCATTTGAATGGACAGTCTAGTTTATAGCAGCTGATTTTAATGCCCTGGGTATTTCCGAGTTGCAAGTCATTTGAGTTTTTAGGGGATACTGATCTGGCTCCAGTTGTCAAACACCGGATAACTCTATCCAGGAGGTAAGTCGCTATCCAGCAGCTTAAAATTAATGTATCAGTTGCAAAAACATTTCATCTGCTGGATAGTGACGTATCCTCCGCTGGATAGAGTTATCTGTTCTTTGAACAATTGGGGCCTGGTGGTTTGCCAGAGATTCAAGAAAGTGCAAGTTAGAAGCAAGTTGCAGCATCTTTTTACCACTAAAGCCCAGTCACAAGTGACTCAACATTCCATTCTCCTTTAAATGCCGCAAGTTGATCAATTATCATAGAAGTAATGAGAGTAAGGAAATGGTCAACCAATGCTTAAAGTGCATTAAAGTATGGTGAATTCTCCCCTTTGGTACCATTAAGATATAACTGGAGAACAAGGAAACTAGAATATTGCATGTTGGTACTGGTGCTTGGTCTGAAGTGTTTCGTGCAGCTCTGTGTGGGTTCTTGTAAGAAAGAGAAACAATACTGTGATCAACTAGAGACTGTTTATATTGCTTAACTAGGAGTAATAGTGAAAAGTTTTCTTCAACTTGTATATATGTTTGAATTTGATGAAATTAAAGACAACTGTCTTTGTGATCATTAGCCATGCTTATAAGTATTGTACATGCAGAAGTATGTCAGATACAATTGGATGACCTGATGAACTGAAGTGGTAACTTGTCATGTCTTATGTCATTGTCCTGCCAAGTAAAACAGTGATCACAGATTTGGATGTTGTAGTAAAATAGTTAAACTCAAGATGATCTAGCTGTTTTCACCACCTTTTATCATAGCTTGTTCAACACATTGCCTGGATTAATTTATAGTGCATCACTCATTTCCATTTCACAGCACTGCAGTTAATAAATTAGTGATAATTTCAGATGTGGGCATTTGGTTAAGAAATTATGTGCTATAATATTTCCCTTGAGATGCATGCCTAGTTTGGATTGTGTTAATCTGTCTCTGTTCTCTCGTCTTTTGATCCTTCAGTTTTGGTCATAGTTTCAAAACATGGTTTACACCTTGTTAGGTTGATATGTGGTGCAATAATTATTTAGAAATTATGGGCTTATTATATATTAAATTATATATATTGCTTCTGTGATTAATGTTCACGTGTAGTTTGAATAAAGGGGGTTAATCTGTCTTCGTTGTCCCATGCTTGGATCCTTCCAGTTAAGACATAGTTGACGCCCATTTAGCACTCTTAAGGGCAATTTATACAGTATGATTTGTCGCACGTCTTGTCATATGCGACACAACGTAGAACAAAGTTGGGCCGTGTGAATGCTCCTACAACTTCTCTACCACAGATGCACATGGCCTAACATTTGCCGTAGGATTTTGAATCATGTTTTAAAACCATATGACAGTCGTAGGTATAGGTAATATTGAATGGTAAGTGTTGTGTCCGATTTTTTGTACGGCGCAAGCAGCATGCGCTACAGAAGTTGCATGTGACAGTTGTAAGCAAAAATCGTACCGTCTAAATCGGCCTTTAGAATTTGGATACAATACCTGAACAGCGTTAAAAGCATTTGCCCACAGTTTGTGCTTTTCTTGTACCCTGATCATACTTGCTTACTTTGCACCATTTGAGGTTGGTTATGTTCATCGTTCCCCTCCAGGGTTCATACGGGTCCTGGAAAACCTGGAAAGTCATGGAATTTTTTTATTTCATTTTCCAGGCCTGGAAAGTCCTGGAATGTAGGTTTGGGTCCTGGAAATTCGTGGAAAATCATGGAAAATCAGCAGGCTTTCTATGAGTGGAAAGCAATGAAGATCCGAAGTTACAAAAATTAACCGACAAGTCCAAATATATGATTTGTATTTCAGTAGAAATAAACATAGCATGATACTTAAGGAACCATGCAAACACAGTTTGCCACTCGGCTTTCGACACACATCTCTATTGAAAGAAAAACTTTTTGCCCCGAGTCGGAATCGAACCGACGTTTCCCAGTTACTAGTCGGGCGTGATAACCACTACACTACCGGAGCAACCACGCTGGCAACGCGGCCACTTTAGAAAGTGAGTAGTATCGCACGTCGGCCATTCCTCGGAACATTTTTCTTTCGAGACTTTTGTGTGTTTCCTGGCTTCTAAATTCCCTGAACGGGAATTAGAAATATATATATATATGTAAATACCTTCAAAGCCATGAAAGCCGTAGAACAATTTACTTAAGGAACCATGCAAACACAGTTTGCCACTCGGCTTTCGACACACATCTCTATTGAAAGAAAAACTTTTTGCCCCGAGTCGGAATCGAACCGACGTTTCCCAGTTACTAGTCGGGCGTGATAACCACTACACTGCCGGAGCAACCACGCTGGCAACGCGGCCACTTTAGAAAGTGAGTAGTATTGCACGTCGGCCATTCCTCGGAACATTTTTCTTTCGAGACTTTTGTGTGTTTCCTGGCTTCTAAATTCCCTGAACGGGAATTAGAAATATATATATATGTAAATACCTTCGAAGCCATGAAAGCCGTAGAACAACATACTTAAGGAACCATGCAAACACAGTTTGCCACTCGGCTTTCAACACACATCTCTATTGAAAGAAAAACTTTTTGCCCCGAGTTGGAATCGAACCGACGTTTCCCAGTTACTAGTCGGGCGTGATAACCACTACACTACCGGAGCAACCACGCTGGCAACGCGGCCACTTTAGAAAGTGAGTAGTATCGCACGTCGGCCATTCCTCGGAACATTTTTCTTTCGAGACTTTTGTGTGTTTCCTGGCTTCTAAATTCCCTGAACGGGAATTAGAAATATAAATATATGTAAATACCTTCGAAGCCATGAAAGCCGTAGAACAATATACTTAAGGTATACAGTGGTATCACCACTGCGATACTACTCACTTTCTAAAGTGGCCGCGTTGCCAGCGTGGTTTCTCCGGTAGTGTAGTGGTTATCACGCCCGACTAGTAACTGGGAAACGTCGGTTCGATTCCGACTCGGGGCAAAAAGTTTTTCTTTCAATAGAGATGTGTGTCGAAAGCCGAGTGGCAAACTGTGTTTGCATGGTTCCTTAAGTATATTGTTCTACAGCTTTCATGGCTTCGAAGGTATTTACATATATATATAAACATAGCATGCATTGCAAGATTACGCTTGCGAACATTTTTGTCATTGTTTTGACATTTCTTAACTTAGGTAATGGAATTTTTCAAAAAAGTTATGGAATTTTCACAGCTCAAAAGTGTACAAACCCTGCCCTGGTGAAAGCTACATTCCAATAAATTATTTTGTCTAATTTCCAATGTATTTTTGCTAGGTCCATCCTGATAACCCAGACTGGACGTGCTTTGAACAGGATGCAAGTTTAGACATCAAGTCTTTCTTTGGTTTTGAGGCAGCCATTGAGAAGTTGGCCATCAAACTGTATCTTCAGAACATCAAGAAGGTGATAAAAACTATTGCATTAATAGTAAAATCAAATATCTATTTGTACCCAATCTGAAAAATTTAGTGGCGTGATGCTTATAGGTGATTCAAGTCGTGCAGTTATTATCGTGATAATTGCATGACATTTAAACTACTTACAAGTAATTGAAAGACTGGTGATTTGAGTTTCAAAACAATAAAGAAACCAAGACACACATTTATGGCTAAATGTTCCATATTACTCATAATGAAATGATAGTCAGCACAGCTAGAAAAGGGTGATCACTTCAAATAATTTTTCATGCCTGCAATGTGACCCAGTAACACAATGTTTGAGATCAGGCTTGAAATTTAATTGCAGTAAAAATTCTTAAACTGTGAAAAAGAAGTAAATTATGGATAATGCTTTAAAACTAAGGGAGTATTATAGGATAACCACACATCATTTAACACCATAACAAAAATTCTTTCGTAAGTGAAGTACATACTTAGTTTGTGCATTGGCAGGAAAAAAGCTTTTGAACCAGAAATTAGACACTGTCTTGTCACAATGTTGGCACAGTTTAAATTATAAAGCTTAAACCCATGCCTTAAAATTTGCAACCCCACTTAAGACGTTTTTTAATTCAATGTGATATTCTGTTCACTATAAAGACAAACGTCTTTGAAGAAAGTGACAGTTTCAAATTCTTGGTGCAGACCTTAGTTATGCTTGACAAACTGCTAATACCATTACTTAGTTTTAGCAGTTTTTAACTTTTCAGTGAGGAGATCATCCTGACAAGAAAAAAGCTTTCGTAATCTTTTTACCGACATGCAGACATTTTTCCAAAACAAGTTGTAGGAACAGTGAACCCTTGACAGCTTCCTCGATGAAAAGCCTGACTTGGAGGCACAACTTTGGCACAATTTCAGCACAACTTTGACCCAGTCTTAGCATAGTCAATGCATGTTTCAGCACATATTTTTTGCACCTTTTAAGCACAACTCTTACACATATTATGTAAACATTTTACTCTTGCTGTCAGTGGTGGGATTATGAATTTACATGACTGTATACTGCAAGCTAAGACAATCTGTACTGCATTATCTTGTCCAAACCTTGAAAACTAGATTATAGCTCCCAAAAAGCAGTACAAAGTATCCCAGAAGTGAGCTGAAGTTATCAGCATAAGGACAATCTCTTTCTTGTGTCTGTTTTACAATGGAAAATCCAGCAAAAGCTGTAAGAAAGACACTCACAGTGAAGGTAAAGTCAATCCAATAATAAACTGAACAATTTTGTTCAGTTCCATAAATTGTTTTAAATTATTTTAGTTTTGTATTGATACTTGGTTCTCATGTGCTCTCTCTTTTGCAGAAAGTAAAAATTTTATACGTTCCTACATTATTTATCTGAAGCAAAAATTGCTCAAATCGGGCTGCTGATAACCAGTCATGTTCGAGAATTTTGTTATAGTTTTGATTAATACTAAAACAATTAGATTATTTGCTCTCATTTTCTATGTGTGATAGCTCATAACTTGATTGTTAAATA
>JAEMWC010000111.1:660000-682500 GCA_016490735.1 Pachyseris speciosa
GGGGTCTAGATGAAGATGCGTTCTGTGGTAGGGTATGGATATTTTCTGGAATCACCCATTTTGATTTTTTAATTCAACTTGAACTTTCATTACAAAGATAAAACAGAGTTACAATAACAATAATTACAAGTGTTACATGACATAGAGTACATATAAAAACTTATGGCAAAGAACATGCAATTTTTATTGGCAATTAACTGTCTTATATTTACTTAGTAAATTTGTCAAAATGTAGATGATTTAAACTAACAGTAATATCATATCAAATGAAGAATGATCCTCGCAGTTGTGAACGCAATTTATGCAATTGCGAAAAGAAGCCTGAAAAAAAAAATTCAGGACTTCAACGGGGTTCGAACCCGTGACCTCGCGATTACCGGTGCGATGCTCTAACCAACTGAGCTATGAAGCCACTGATGTTGGGAGCAGGTCAATTGTGGGTTCTTATGTTCCCGTGAAAGAAATGAGTGTGAATGATATATGAATTGAATCATATATGAACTGCGGAAATGAAATCAAATGAAGAATGATCCTCGCAGTTGTGAACGCAATTTATGCAATTGCGAAAAGAAGCCTGAAAAAAAATTCAGGACTTCAACGGGGTTCGAACCCGTGACCTCGCGATTACCGGTGCGATGCTCTAACCAACTGAGCTATGAAGCCACTGATGTTGGGAGCAGGTCAATTGCATAAATTGCGTTCACAACTGCGAGGATCATTCTTCATTTGATTTCATTTCCGCGGTTCATATATGATTCAATTCATATATCATTCACACTCATTTCTTTCACGGGAACATAAGAACCCACAATTGACCTGCTCCCAACATCAGTGGCTTCATAGCTCAGTTGGTTAGAGCATCGCACCGGTAATCGCGAGGTCACGGGTTCGAACCCCGTTGAAGTCCTGAATTTTTTTCAGGCTTCTTTTCGCAATTGCATAAATTGCGTTCACAACTGCGAGGATCATTCTTCATTTGATTTCATTTCCGCAGTTCATATATGATTCAATTCATATATCATTCACACTCATTTCTTTCACGGGAACATAAGAACCCACAATTGACCTGCTCCCAACATCAGTGGCTTCATAGCTCAGTTGGTTAGAGCATCGCACCGGTAATCGCGAGGTCACGGGTTCGAACCCCGTTGAAGTCCTGAATTTTTTTTTCAGGCTTCTTTTCGCAATTGCATAAATTGCGTTCACAACTGCGAGGATCATTCTTCATTTGATTTCATTTCCGCAGTTCATATATGATTCAATTCATATATCATTCACACTCATTTCTTTCACGGGAACATAAGAACCCACAATTGACCTGCTCCCAACATCAGTGGCTTCATAGCTCAGTTGGTTAGAGCATCGCACCGGTAATCGCGAGGTCACGGGTTCGAACCCCGTTGAAGTCCTGAATTTTTTTTTTTTCAGGCTTCTTTTCGCAATTGCATAAATTGCGTTCACAACTGCGAGGATCATTCTTCATTTGATTTCATTTCCGCAGTTCATATATGATTCAATTCATATATCATTCACAGTAATATCATAGCACACCATGAAATAACGATACAAAATTGGAGAGTAAGATTCTCTTTCTATATTATTTTTATAAATGTTTGCCAGGTCATTATTCTTGGTGGAAATATATTTTTCTGTTTGAAACTTCATTATACCTTTGTCTCAAATCCTTCAGTATTTGCAAGTATGCGGTTTTACAATGATTAATTAATGAAACTAAAGTTGTGCCATGTTTTTCTGTTCTGCTGTTTACATGTACTCACTATGTTGTGTTCTTAACAGGGTAAGGAAGTGATTCAATACTACATTGATGAACTAATTAGAGACGGGATCACATATATTGCTCCATTTGAGAATGCACCGGGACGCCCAAGAACAAAGAGTGCGTCAGAAGCTTTGGTTACCAGTGCTGAGCAAACTGAAGAAGATGGCAATGCTCCTACAATTGCTAGTTCTGCAATAGAAGCTGCCAATGTTGTCCCACTGGAGTCCAGATCTGGTGAGGCTTGTGTAGTTGTTTATGTTAGGGTTCATGCATTTGAAACAAATGGACCATTTTTACATTCACATGCTTGGTGTCCTAGAGAGACTTCCAGAGTGGTCCTCATTTGGGTGGACTAGCATGTATGGTTCTAAGGTTACTTTCTATTCTTTCCCCACTGCATTTTTTTCTAGTCTTGTGTGTTTTCATGATTATTTTAATCCTGTTGACTACTGTGCTTTCACTATCTTTATGGAAAGTAGTGTGGTTTGTGATAAAACAAAATCAACTCCAGCTCCATTTCCACTCAAGGACCATTTCACTGAGCAGAAAACTAACAAACAGGCTTTTGTATTTTTCTTTGAAAAAAATAATGGTCATCATTATTTTTGTTGAGGTCATATTGGCCAGTTTAAATTCCTTCCAATTTTGCCTATTCTTTAGTCTGTAGATTAAATGATTGATATTTGAAATAACAATGCCATCTCAAAACTTAACAGCTACTTTTCCTTCATGATAGTGAAATTGAAAGTATGGATAAAAAATCACTACAGTCGAACCTCTATTATCCGGACACGTGGGGACTGAGCTGAATAGTCTGGATAATCGAAAATATGAATGTTAATGAGCCAAAACTAAAACTGAATGGCTGGCCTTGTGCACGGTGTTGGTTACCACGCGCGTAACAAATTAGGTGTGACACTAGAAAACAGCCCAAAGCAAGAAACTATCTGGAAACTTCAAGGACAAAAACTAAAACTAAATTTTATGTGCATGAGCCTGTATACAAGAAATTATCAAGAAAACCTATTATTTCGTGTGAAATATTAAAAAAAACTTAAACACGTTCGCGCAAAACTGTTCAAATTTGGAAGAAACAAGGTGGACAAAATAATTTACACTTAAAATTGCGGCCTACTACAATATCACACTAATTCTTACCTTTTTGAGATGCACATTAATTGTACTTTCTCATCCGTTGCATTAACTTTGTACTAGTTGATAATGAAGCAGTGGCTTTGACAAGTTCAGTGTCACATGTGTGGGTTTGTTGGCAAGAGATCCCGGCCATTGAAATTATCGTGCACATGTTGTTTGCATCATGTGTTTGGTTCGCAGAGTTTAGTGTTTGAATCGTGCAAAACAAATCGTTTCAATCGTTTCAAAGTTTGATATTTTTAGCTGTATTTCAAGCGTGTGGAACTTTTTAATCGTTCGTTGTTGGTTTCGTCTACACCAGCATCGTAAATCATTTGCCTTAGGTACAGCACATATATAAATTTAATTCACAACCAGTCAAATTACTTCAGTTGTATGAGAAGTTCCTGTCTAACTTTGTCGATCAAAGTCTAAAAATAATTGCACAAAATGATAAATTTAGCTTTGCTGCATTTGTGCAAATTCCTTTTGTTGATCTGATAATTCGTGGGAAATTATCCCGCGAACTGGAGTTAATTTAGCTCTTTCGATTATACCTCTTTTCAAACAGTTCCAAAACTCAAAACCTTGAATTTTTCACAATACAACATATAGTTCCATTCATAAATTTTGCTTCTGTGGAAAATATACCCTGCATGTCATTGCAAACCCACGCTTCTTCAAGCGTGCTTTTGAGGGCCTCTTCATATGAGCCCGGTTGGCTGGGCTAGCCCGGTTCCTGAGATCTCGCCTTGCCACTAAATGCTTTGTAAAAATTTCTACGTGTTCATATGAGAGGGTGGGCTGGCCCGGTTGCCGAGATCTCGGTTTTTCCAACCAAGATCTCAGTAACTGGGCTGGATTTTTTTCCATATGAACACTCCAGCCCGGTTACCGGGATAAAAATGATGCAATGCATTTTCGTCAGTAGAACGGACAGTGTTTGATTTTGACTTCTTTTTTCTTCTATTTATAGTTTGGAATAATTTCTTTTTATAGTAAAAGTAAACATAAAGGATTTTGAGGTTTCTAAAACCGATAAAAGCGAGAAATTCTCACCAGACGTGTTCGTTAAATTTTATGCGTGAAGGTCACGTCACCACTTTTCATCACGGTAACTGGGCTGTAATTTCCCATGTGAACAGATGATAAAATTCATCCCACTAACCGAGCCAGCCCGGTCAACCGGGCTCATGTGAAGAGGCCCTGAATGTACACGCATTTTCCGTCACATCGGAATGGTGCCAAGGAAATTACATTGTTAAATCCCAAAGGACACAGTCACACAAATTTCTTATTTTGTCTTTGAACGAGGCAGTCGATCAAAATAATGTTATAAGTTTAATAACAGGTAAGTTAAGTAAAAGAAATACAGATTGAATGCTTTGCCAAACATTGCAATGGCTATGACACAAAAGAGTCAACAACATTCGTCACGTCCAAGGCGGCAGATTTCTTCGCCGATCAAATTTCACTAAGAATGAAAATATGAATTCCCAGGGTCTTGAAAATTATCAAAGCTTAACTTCAGCAGCACTTCAATTCTTGTGCCCCGTGCTATCAGAGCTTCTGAATTATGTTTTATTTCATGTTGAAACTGGTTCTTTCTATTTTGGAGCTGGGATGCAAAGAAAATCTTTGATGGCTTTTAATTTTCGGTGCGAGGTTCAGCGTAAACATCGATTGAAAGCTTTGAAACTGTTGAAACAAACAGTACCAAATGATTGGAACAATAGAAACGCACGATGAGAAACTCTTGAAATGAAAGAAACGCACGTTTGAAAATGCCTATCAAACGATACGAACCAAACAAACAAACATGTCTTGCACGATGGAAACACTAGTAAACGATACAAATGTTGTCCTCAAGCGTGACGGAAGTAGACAAATATAGGCGCAAGTGGTAAAGGCAATTTCCATGTTTTCTTGAAATGACATGTGAACTTAAGTCAACTTGAAATGTAGTCCTGAATTGTTTAAATGGTAAGCATTTAGGATCTGTATGTGACATTTCAAAGAGTTAGCATTCCAGTGAAAAATTTAGGGCGAAAGTTAAATATTAAGATTTGTGTATGCGTGGTAACCAACACTGTGCGCAAAGCCGGCTGAACTAGTGGAGTGTGAAATTTCACTTAGAAACAAAGAACACCTGAGCAAATCAGAGATCGGTGAAATTTAATGCAGTAGTATGGTGCACGTGAGCTCAAAACGCGTACAGATTAGTGTTTTGAAATGAGACAAATTTAGTTTGAGCTGTAGTTTCATTACTTAATGAAAAACTGGGACCAGCTAAGCAAGTCCAGGTAATTGAAAAATCCAGATAATTGAGGTCCGGATAATCGAGGTTAGACTGTACTTTAAATTTGCATTGCTTCTTTCCATACTGTTTTAGTAGCTGTTGTAACATTGTTCCCTCTGTCATTTTTTTCTATTTTTGCTTATGAAGAAAAAGCAAAATAATAAGCACCCTGTCCCTGATGTTTACTCTCTTCCCAGTACACACTCTCCCTTGAGCCCCCCAAGGAATATATTGAGTGTATTGCACGGCAGTCCTTGATAGCTCATTTTATGTGGCTGTTTCCTAATTGGGACTATTGTTGAGTTTTATTGTGTAATATTTAGAGGATGATACAATATAGAGAGAGTACAAGGAAAGAGAATACACCTACAGTACCACTCTTAACTATCACCCCATTAGCATGTGGTAAAACCTCATCTTTGCTGATGTTGTTTACTGCAAATCCACCATGGAATCACTGAAACCGAAACCGTGGCAATACCAAAAGCAACTGAAAGCTGCGGTGAATTTGCCTTGGTAAAAGACAATAGTAAGTAATTACCATTGTGGATGTATTGTTAAAATTTTGTCTCACATTTCTCCCCAAGGATCCAGTGGACAAAACACTAAGCTTTTATTTTGCAGAAAACCGAATGATGGGACTCATGACATGTAAATCTGAAAGTGACTGACTCTCAAAGTTTCTCATAGCAACAGAAGTTCTTGTCTTATCTTTCCTGCTTTTGCTCCTTAATGTTCAACGCGATAAGCTTTTTCCTTAAAGATACGTCAGTGCGATAAACAGGCAATTGGTACAGCTGTAGATTGTTTTTAATGGCGAGGAAACTTAAAATAAATGTTCTCTTTATCCGCATTCTTCCATGATCAAGTGAGGATTTGAAAACTTGTTTCGTTAGTTTGCTTTAATAAGACAATCGCTATTACAACTATAGATGATTGAGCACGAAGTTTCACAAAAGTAACAGCAATTGGTGTTTGATCTGATAAGAATACAAAGAATAGCGTATCCCCAGCGTTGAGATGGTATAGAGTGGAAAAGATCCAGACAGCTGTTATAGGAATCCTCATATGCTTATAGACAATAATAATAATAATAATAATAATAATAATAATAATAATAATAATAATGGCGGCGAGTAGTGCGGACGCATTCTAGCAGGCTCACCAGAATTGTAGTTCGTGAAGAAAGCTGACCAAGGTTGAAGCATTGTAAAGCATTTTCAGCACTTTTAGTGTTTTTAAGCAAGACAAAAAGGTGTATTCAATCACGGGATTTCAACCGCTGTAGAACTTGGCTATTGTAACCATTTCTCTTTTGACTCTGTGTCGCTGGGATCAGTATGGGAAGACGAGAAGGAATGAGGATTAAATGGACAGAAGAAATGAACAATGCTTTACTGCAGTGTAAGGAGAAAGCAGTTAAGCTGACCAAGGGCGATAACCCACCGTGCAACGAAAATGGTAGAAAGATTGGATATATGTTACTGAACGGGCACTTGGCCTTGAGTAGTCAGAATGTATGGGATAAAGCCGCAGTGTTGGAGCGGATTGTGGGGAATGTATCGGGAGAGATCGTGCGGAATGTAGAAGAGCGGACAGAACAAGATCAGGGAGAGGAAACGAGGAAAACGCTGAGATTATTGCTGTTGAAAACTCGGACCAGAATGCTAATGAGTTTCGAAGGAGAGAGAGCACAAATTTGCATACAGAAAGTACACAAGATCAAGCTGAAGAAATAGTTTACACCTTGACCACGGCCGAACAAGAATTGTTTGAACGATCTTCACAGGTATTCACATCAGTGAACACAAGCGAGGGCGATTGTTCCCACCGTGCAATAGATACGCGAATCAAACAAAAGCCAACTCAGAGTGATCTCAAAACCATTAATAAGGTGATTAACGGCCTGTTGGAGCAGAACAAAGTGGTCCCAGCGGAGACCCCATATGCGTATTTGTGGCTAGCCAACTGTGTCTTGTATTCTGTAGTGGTGGCATTTCTGGTATTAAAAGGTTGGAAAAAAGATCCAAAGGATTAAACAACAAAGTGCACTCATGAGAACGATAGGTGGAGGAACAAATATCTTGAGAGTGTTGGAGAGGTCAGAAAAAAGTTATCCATCGCAATAGCTGAGTTGAGCAGAATAAAGGAGAACCGGAAGTTGACAAAAAGAGGAAAGAAAAAACGTTCTCTCCTGCAAAAGGAGTGCAGGTCTTTGTCAGCATCGTCACTCGTAAGCTACATTGAGAAGCAGAAGTCATTGCTTAGGAAGTTAAAAGTTAGCTTTGGAAGAAAAAGGAGACAAGAGGAAGCCAAAGTCCTAAACCTTGGGTAGATGTGCGCAAGGCCTATGACTTTGTTGATCATAGATGGCTCAATAAGACCATGCTAGTCCACAGGTTCCCAGCCTGGATCTGCGAAGTTGTGAGAAAGTTATGCAGGGCGTGGAACACCAGGATAGTTGCTAACACCAAAGTTGGCAACGAGACCTCCCCTGTGATCAGTTTTAACAGAGGTCTACCCCAAGGATATGCTCTATGCCCGCGCTTGTTTATGCTGTGCCTAAACCCAGTAGCATGGAAGCTGCGCTCCACCAAGGGCTATAGGCTCTCAAGACCAGTAGGGTCCAAAGTCACAAATCTACTGTACATTGACAACTTGAAGGTCTTCGCGGCATCTCAAGCAAAGCTTAACGGAGTACTCAAGATGACAAAGGAGGCGATGGAGGACATTGGTTTGCAGTGGAATCCAAAGAAGTGTAATGTGCTCGACGTGAGAAGGGGGGTGCCGGTTGATGTACCTGAAGGGTTCAAGTCAGGGGAGACAGTCATCGATAGCCTGAAGGAAGACACAACCTACCAGTTCCTAGGACCACCGGAACGGCTACTTCAAGAAGAGAAGCTGGCTCTACAGTGTACTGCCAAGACCTACCTGCAGAGACTCTCGGTCATCTGGTCGAGCCCACTGTTAGACACCAACAGAGTTCAAGTGTCCAATCAGCTTGCCATGCCAGTGTTGTTGTACCTTATGTGGTCCCAACACTGGTGTCTGACAGACTTGCACAACATCGATAGGCAGGCACGGAAGATCGTGTGTGAGAGTGGTGGCAAGCACCCACTAGGGCTGAAAGCGACTGTCTATCTGCCAAGGGCTATGGGAGGGCGTGGCATGAGATCGGTGGAGGAAGAGTACAAAATAACTAAGTTCAGGTCAGCCATTAAGCTGTATAGTAATGAGGACTCCACCATGAGCCTGGTGCAGGCGTTTGAAGAGAATGTGGCATATCAGGGTCATCAGTCGCTTGTCAAAGAGGCTAGAACGTTTGCAGAGGAATTGGGGATTACCCTTAACCTGAGTTTTCCGCACTCCAAGTGTCGTGACAACACAGATGGAGCAGATCTACCTAGAGGTAAGATCAAGAGGCACCTCAAAAAGGCTGCACTGGAGCGGCGGAAAACTGAAGTCAAAGAAAAGAGATGGCAAGGAAAGCTCCTCACAGCTAGATGGGAAGAGGACTAGCTGAACCAGTGGGAGTGCTTCGCGTGGCTGACGGATTGGGATATGGTGCCTACACACACCATCGCGGGGATGCTCGAACTTTATGAACAGCTAACACCAGCAAAGGTCTATCATGCATGTAAGACCCATACCAATCAACCTAATGACACCCTATGTAGATTCTGTGGCAAGACTGCCGAAAGTATCCCTCATGTGCTGATGAGTTGTTCTGCGCTTGCACAGAATAAGTACCTCATGCGTCATAATGTGGCCCTCAAAGTACTGTTCTAGGAAATGCTTAGAGAGCTTCAGCTCTCTGATGCAGTGCTACCATGGTATTCTCCGGTTGTTCCAAAACCCATCTACAAGTCAACCGAGGCCATCCCAGTCTTTGCAGCAAGTGAGCAAGTGAAGCAGAACAGAATGGATGCGAGATTTATAGATCACGAGAAGAAGAGAGTTCTGGCGGTAGAAATGAGCTGCCCGTGGACGGAGAACAGAGAAAAGAAACAAGAAGAGAAGACCACCAAGTATGGCCCCCTCCGCTGGGAACTCAAGCAGCAGTTCCCAGGATATGACATTCGGCAGTGCAACATCATCATAGATGTCCTAGGAGGGTGGTCCATTGAGGTAGACGAGGCTATGAGGGAAATGTTCGGGGCTCGAGGAGGAGAGATTCTACTCCGGATGCAGAGAGCCGTCATCTCGTACACCCTGAACATTACCCGCACACTGAAAGTGATGTCTTGAGGATAGCAGAAGAGTGAACAGAGACTTTTTTTTTAGTAATTTTTGTTTGTTATATATTATATATTATACTAGCTACAGAGTTGTTAGCCTTAGGGCCTCCTGGGTTACATTCGACACCCCAGGTTGGCTGGATAGGGATCCATATGGCATCCATACATTTTCACTGTCATAATAATAATAATAGTAATAATGTCCTGTTGTTATTTGGGCCCTTTGAGCCATATCAGTCAACTTTAAGGAGTACATGAAGCGAATCGGCATGAACGTGAGGTTGGAATTGATCCAGAAAACAGCATTGCTGGGGACAGCAAAGATATTAAGGAAAGTACTGTCCCTGTAAGAAGAAGGAAAAGAGAGACCTGGGACCCATGGTGACTTGTTATAACCTGCTCCCAAGGACTTAACCAGGCCTGAGTCTATAATGAATGGGCAGAAGAAACATTGTGGATCAGGTCAAATGTGTCACGCAAAGTTCCAAATGGTTGTAAACAACATACTGAAGGACTTTCCGAACATTGTTTTGCTATGCAAAGGGCAGGTGGATTTAGATTGCCTGGCGAATCTTGTCGCTGTAAGAGATGTTTTCGTGATCCTCCCAATGCCAGGGTTTTGGAAAGAGTTTGATTTTTCAGGTCTTTTCATGCATGCATATCCAGGAACTGTTTCAATGATTATCGTGGTTACTCCTGTCATAGCAATCATAAAAGATCAAGTGCAGCTGATAAATGCACTTGGAGTAGCCACGATGGCCATCGGACTAGATGGAGGTTTTGATAAGACTGCAGTGATGATTGGAAGGTGTGAAATCGTGTTTGGAAGACCTGAGAGCTGCTTGTCAAAATAATTGAGAAAAGAACTGCGGTGGATAACTTTGTTTCTCCGGCACTTTATGGTAAAAAAACTCAGCTTGTGCCGCCTATTATTCGTGAATAATTTTGATTAATTGTGAATGGACTGCATTAATTGTTTCTAACTTTCAAATTTATGGTATTGTAATCATCCAACCTTAGCCTGAGTGTGACCTCATTTGAAATAATTATCGATTGTTTATCAGTGTATTTCTCACATCGCTTGAACGCTTCGTGCGGTCTATGGTGCAGTGTTCACATTCAAGATTGGCCTTGGAGTAACCTTGACAAGAAAAGCTACCATGCTCGTCCGAAAAAAAGGCCTTTCTGTGGCTATTTGCAGCTTGCCAGATCTGAATATCTTTTTCTTGGGAGCAGGTACGTCATTCAATAGACATTGGATCTTTCACGCTGAGGTGGTTTGTGGTTTTGGGTTGTCAATCAAGTGGCCAAGTGAGGGGAAAGACCTTTTTAAAAAACGTTTTACAGGTGTTCCTTCCCGCTGCCCATCTCAAGTACCTCTCCATTTTTTGCCACTTTATTTTCGCCTTGCTCTGCCAGTACTAACACACTCCATTTACCATCTGAACACCTGGAACAGGCTACTGTGTAAAAGGTTTCCCTTTCATTCGCTAACCTTTAAGTTTTGACTCCTCTGGTTGCTTAGGTATTGTGGTGCGAAAACTTTCGATGAAGTGTACATATTTGATACGGGGCGAGAAGTATGATAATCATCTCCTGTGAAATATGCCTCCAACAATTTCAAGGTCAAAAGATTTTGGATCTTTGACAGCCTCCGAAAAATATAGCTCATTTATTTCATCTTCGTTCTGAGCTGCTGCACAACAAGCAAAACAATTTAGAACTGCAAACTTCGGCTGACAAAATATGTGTTGCGTTACCATATGCAAATACATAAATATTTTTTTTCGCAGTATTCGAAGTTTCTGCTTTTGAAGCTGTTCATTACTTAGTGTTAACATTACACCAAGACAATTAGCTAGAAGTTATAAGCTCGTTTTGGATTTTTTTCATTTGTTGATCAAAAAATAAAACTAAAAGCGTATAAATAGTTTACTCCTGTTTGATGCTGCCGAATTGTCAGCATCAAAAGTGAATAAAATCCCTCTGTAATGAACCGAAGTATAAGACTAAAGCTTAAATGAAAATGTTTTTCTGCATAAGTTTAGTACTGTTTTAAAATATTCTGTTCCCAAACACACAAATGTTTCACTTGTTCTTCCTGTCCTTAGCTAAACTACGCAAGTGTCCATCCGTTAGTGCCCACTTTGAATTTCTTCAAATAATGAAATATGACCTAATAATGTAAAGTTATTGATACCTCACTATGAAAGTTTGCTCTTTGTCGCTAAGAAAAGGCTGTAAAACAAAGCATACAATAGTCTATTCAGTTCTACCACGTCCAATTCATTACCGCAAGTCTTACACAGCATAAGTCAACCGCAAAGAACCAAGGCAAAACCGAGGTTTTCGAATTGGTTTTGCCAAGATGAAACTTAGGAACAGAGCCACGAATCCACTGAGGCAAAGTTGCGGTAAATGGGGCAATAGTTTAGAGCAGTACTGTATAACAAGTTGATCGCATGTTTAGGTAATAAATGAATGTGCATGTGTCATTTATCTTATTTTCAGACTACAAACTTGATGATGAATATATCCATAAATTTCTGGGCAAATTGAGTCCCAAGGAAGAAAACCAACTTATTCAGGTTAGTTGTCATGTAGTTATTTTAATTTATAACCAAGTCAGATGTTTTAGAGGGAAATTACATTTAGGTACACAAGCATGCACTTTTTGCTGAGTGGGAAAGGGGTTTAACATTCTCATGGTCAATAATCAGTCTCTCAAAGCAACTTTATTGGCTGTGGAAAGTTAAGCTTAGATACACTTAAGGAAAGGAAGACATTATCAAAAGTATCTTTCTTGGCATCAAATTGTACATTTTTGGTCATCAAACTTAACTCTCTGGAGCAATGCTTGAAAACTTGAAAACTTGAAACCTTTTCAACAAACTTATAAATGGTTGCAAATCATGCTATGATATTCATTCACCTATCAATTGACTCCATAAAATTATTTTAATGTCCATTTGAATCCTTCCTTGCTCACCTTTTAAAATCTTTACAGTCCAATCATGACTCACACCAAATTTCCCCTCACAGGCAAACATATGGGACATGAAACAATAAAAGGGAATTAAAGGATGTCCATGTTGATACTGGGACTAGTGTGGTTAATGCAGTCACATTATAATGATAGCCACTCTTTGGGCCAAAATAATGTCAATGTTTGTGACAAATTTATTATACTGTGTTCATTCTTAATTTACAGCTGCGGAAGAAACTGAGTGCTACACACCAAGGAAAGGTATTATCATTTTGTTGAATTTCTGAGACCTTTTTTGCTCAATGCCATTGATCAATGAGCAAAATAATGATGTTTGTAACAGTGAAAGAAGCAGCTATCTAAAGGTTAAAAATAGTGTTTGTCTTTTTTCTAGATGCCAAATGATGCCCATCTCTTAAGATTTCTCCGAGCACGTGACTTTAATTTAGACAAGGTGACTATTGAACATTGTAGTGGTGTAATATATTGCTTTCTGTTGCCAGCCATAACAGGAGCCCATTACCCGGAGCATGCAACTGCCACAAATTTATGCAACAGCATTTTTTCATGTAGGTTTATTTTTGTATAAGCCATTCCTGTGAAAAGAACTGTTTCCGTTGACATTTGCCACTACTTTCCATGTAAATACTGAAATCACCTGAAATACTTTCAGAACAATCTGATGAAGATTTCTCGCATGTGTCCGCCATGTCTTTCTCCTACGTGGATCAGTTGTTGTAGTTGCCGTAGTTACATATTGACAGTCTATTCATTATGCAATAGCTTGTGATTGGCTATCCAAAGCCAATTTATGGGAAAGGTTTATAAATAATAATAATAACAATAATAATAATAATAATAATAATAATAATAATAATAATAATCAAATGAAGAATGATCCTCGCAGTTGTGAACGCAATTTATGCAATTGCGAAAAGAAGCCTGAAAAAAATTCAGGACTTCAACGGGGTTTGAACCCGTGACCTCGCGATTACCGGTGCGATGCTCTAACCAACTGAGCTATGAAGCCACTGACGTTGGGAGCAGGTCAATTGAGGGTTCATATGTTCCCGTGAAAGAAATGAGTGTGAATGATATATGAAATGAATCATATATATATGAACTGCGGAAATGAAATCAAATGAAGAATGATCCTTGCAGTTGTGAACGCAATTTATGCAATTGCGAAAAGAAGCCTGAAAAAAATTCAGGACTTCAACGGGGTTTGAACCCGTGACCTCGCGATTACCGGTGCGATGCTCTAACCAACTGAGCTATGAAGCCACTGACGTTGGGAGCAGGTCAATTGAGGGTTCATATGTTCCCGTGAAAGAAATGAGTGTGAATGATATATGAAATGAATCATATATAAATGAAATCAAATGAAGAATGATCCTCGCAGTTGTGAACGCAATTTATGCAATTGCGAAAAGAAGCCTGAAAAAAAAATTCAGGACTTCAACGGGGTTTGAACCCGTGACCTCGTGATTACCGGTGCGATGCTCTAACCAACTGAGCTATGAAGCCACTGACGTTGGGAGCAGGTCAATTGAGGGTTCATATGTTCCCGTGAAAGAAATGAGTGTGAATGATATATGAAATGAATCATATATATATGAACTGCGGAAATGAAATCAAATGAAGAATGATCCTTGCAGTTGTGAACGCAATTTATGCAATTGCGAAAAGAAGCCTGAAAAAAATTCAGGACTTCAACGGGGTTTGAAGCCGTGACCTCGCAATTACCGGTGCGATGCTCTAACCAACTGAGCTATGAAGCCACTGACGTTGGGAGCAGGTCAATTGAGGGTTCATATGTTCCCGTGAAAGAAATGAGTGTGAATGATATATGAAATGAATCATATATATATGAACTGCGGAAATGAAAGCGAGGTCACGGGTTCAAACCCCGCGAGGTCACGGGTTCAAACCCCGTTGAAGTCCTGAATTTTTTTCAGGCTTCTTTTCGCAATTGCATAAATTGCGTTCACAACTGCGAGGATCATTCTTCATTTGATTTCATTTCCGCAGTTCATATATATATGATTCATTTCATATATCATTCACAATAATAATAATCACTTTATTAGAGTCTCAAATAATTCTAGCTGAGCACAGACGCTCTACTAATTGAGGATACTAAATCAAATCAAATCAAATCTAATTAAAGTAGAATCAAATCAAATCAAATGCTGGTTTTGGGGAGAGGGGGAAATCAGAGTACCTGGAGAAAAACCTCTTGGAGCAGAATACAGAACCAACAAACTCAGCCCACTTATGACGCTGAGCCTGGGAAACAAACCCAGACCATATTGGTGGAAGGCAAGTGCTATTCACTATTGCACAGACCCTGCTCCCTCTGAAAATAAACCTACTTGTGAAAATGCTGTTTCACAAACACAGTATGCAAGTTGTATGCTCTGGCTAATGGGGCTCCTGACCATGATAATTCTTCTTGAATGCCCTATTGTTTGTTTCACTCAAGAAACATGTTCTCAAATGCGTGAATTAGATTTGGACAGTGTAGGCCTGAGATCAGTAGGTGATGTGGAAGTGTTTTCATAACTTTGCTGTTTTATGTGTCACAGGTTTATGAGATGCTGTGTGAGTCCTTGGCATGGAGACGGCACCACAACATAGATAAAATACAAGAAATGTGGCATCCTCCTGAACCACTCTTAAACTACTACTGTGGAGGTTGGCACAACACAGACAAAGGTATCAAAATCTTTTTTGTTTAAATAATTTTGTCTTCATAAACAATACTTTCATTTTGATGTTTTGTGAGTCTTCAGTATGGTACACTAGTTCCTGGTACCTTCAACACAAAACTTATCAAAATCTTGTTATTGAACTCAGTCGTTCAAGACAGTTAGGGTAAAACGTGTCAGATACATGTTACATTTTGAAGTAAAATGAGTGTTGCAGTCAAACAACAGAAATGGTATAGATCTGGGCTTTTTTCTTTTGAAGTTTACAACAACACCTTGATAATACGAAGACATTGTCTGGTTTCAAGGCTTTTTTTGTATCAACCAGTCGAAGTTGATATTAATAAAAGATTGATTAGTTAAGTTACTGTGTGTAAAATGAAAGCAGTTCATCCTTGGCCCATCAAAGTGGCTTGAGTCCCAGAGTGTTGAGGAATTCAACCTGTGGCTTTTAGAAAGTGAAATGAGCATAAGCAATATACTGTGAAGTCTTTGGAGACAACGATTATGTTATATTGCAGTATAATTGTCTTATACACCGAATGCAAATATGGTGGACCACTCGGTTGGCGCCCGGGACGAGTCACATAAAAGCGAGGCTAGTAAGGCTTCGATGTTTTATTTTGACACCCCCAGAAAGGCTAGTTCCTTCGACGTCGATTTGGCTCGTTTTGTTTCGCCCTCCCTACGTGTTTTTGTGTTCCTGAATGCCACCAGAAGGGAGTGAAATCTTCCACAGCAGAGAAAGTGATTTTCTCAGTTTCCCCATTTGCCTCTTAGGGGAAAACAGACGAAGGAAAGGAGTTCAATATACCTCCGAAGGAACTGTTTAAGTTCAGCCTGGAAGATCTTAGAAAATGTGTAAGCGATCGCATTTACCTCCAAGTCGTTGTTATTTGGCTCAATGCTTTTACTGGCTTCAATGACGGGGCAGTTGAAGTTCATTCGCTTGGTTACTACACTGTAGTATTTGTGTCATGCGATTCCGTGCGAGTGGACGCGGACGTAAACAAAAACTTCTTCTATGGGGACAGAGGATGTCTTTCAAGAGGAGCTTTTCTTTACCTTGGGGAAGGTACTGGCCATGCAAATCGTGTTGGAACACCACCAGACACCACATAAGCTTGTCATTGAACCGATTTTTCTAAGATCTTCTATCCTGAAATGATGATCGGACATGATGTAGCGAACAAACTTAAGTTCCCGCGGCGATCCTGAACTCCTTTTCTTCGTCTCAACGAATTGCATTAATCCACTATTTTGCCTTAGAGGTGAATGGTGGAAGATTTTTATCCCTCCTCGAGGCATTCAGAAACACAGCAACTCGTACGCACAGCGAAATAAAACAGACCAGATCTACAACGAACCAAGACTTTTCTGCAAAACAAAATATCAAAGCCTGACTAGTCTCGATTTCATGTAGCTCGTCCCGGGCGCCGACTGAGTGGTCCACCATATATGCATTCGGTGTATTGGGCCAGTAACAAAGCTAAAAAAATTGATCTCACCTACTGATGATGCACTATCCACTTGACTCTGGCAATGGCTCCCAATCAGTTTTGGAAAAGTTAAGACAGAAATATTTACATAGCTAGGGATGTATTAATTTAGCAATCAAACAGTGGCCATTGAAAAGCGATTAGTATTAATTATAAAACTTAAGACTTCTAAAAAAAAGGCACAGTTAATATCGTAATTTGCAGATTTAATGCTGTACAATAAAAAAATTAAGTTTCCTAGCATCTCTTTTCAATGACCATGTTTCACCAAGAATATTAGCAATAGAGGTAAGGAGGACATTACATTGACCTGCATACCTTGGGCAGGACAAAAATAAGTTTTTCACTGATTCAGATCGAGTCTACCCTGCTAGCAGAGGTTTCTTTCTGGCAAGTCTTTTAGCATGTACGAAGTCGTTCATGTCTCTTGTATTTCGCGTAGTCGGCTTGTTTATTTCTCTGAGAGAAACTCCTCTCGGGGAAGTAAACAAGCTGACTACGCTAAATACAAGAGATGCGAATGACTTCATACATGCTAAAAGACTTGCCAGAGAGAAACCTCTGCTACAAGGGTAGATCGAGTCAAGTCTGCACTTGCAAATAGGAGACACAGAATGGTTAATTTTGAACTTGTATATTCTGTTAGATAAGAAAACCCAAGTCTAAGGAGAGTGTGATCAACAGATGCGCATCTTGAAAAAGAGAAATCAAATAACTTATTATAACTATGTCTATGGGGAAAGAGAGTTGACTGTAATTTAGCTGGGTTCAAGCATGTAGCACTCTCTGGGTTATCATTAAGGGCCGGGTGCTGGGGATTTTTCCCGTAAATTCTGAGTTAGATCCCCAGATACTTTGATTGAAGTTATTATTATTATTGAAGTCAGCCTATTGACTGCACTGCAACAGCTGGATTCCCCAGTAACTTTTTACTTGCCTTTGCCTTGTGGCAGCCAGAATGCTCTGCACTTTGGTAATTTCGAATTAATTATATCAGACATTTTTTAATCCATAAGCATCATCATTGCATTTTTTGTAACAGAGGGACGACCATTGTACATTCTCCGGTTGGGTTCAATGGATGTCAAAGGGTTGTTGAAAGCAGTAGGTGAAGACGGCTTTTTAAAACATGTAAGTCACATGTTCGAAATTAACCCATAGCCATTTTCTGATTGGGTATTGGTTAACCTGGCATTCTTATTCCCTGTTTCCTCATTGTGCTCACTTCTTCTCTTTCCTAAGAACGTGAAAAAGAGTGGTTTTTCAAGAAAAAAGATCACAAAAACAACCATTCAGGCCTTGCCATCATTTAGAAATTGATAGTAATGATAATGATAATAAGTATGGGAAATTGCATGACCTTGAGTACAATTCATGGTTAATAGGTATGAGTGATTTTGAAAGTTCTCAAAATTGCACGAGCCTTTAGCTTTCAAAATCATGAGTATCTATTAATCACGACTTGTATGAGAAGGTGGTATGATTTTTTAGTACTTTATAGAACTTTCAACAAAATTTGCCGCTTATGATTGTGCTTATGTGTCACTGCCATGGAAACTTAGTAGGTTATCCCACAGAGTACAATTTGGGATTAATTGTACTGCTCTTGACCAATCAGAATTGAGTAATTTTGTTGAGTGTCCTATAATAATAATATTAATGATAATAACAGTAATAATAACTTTGATAGCTGAGTTAATCTTTTGTCTCACGATTGAGTCGCAAAGATGTGGATCGTGACGTTTCGACCGCCATACCGCTGGTCTTCATCAGGCAATGGTGTCGACTGGCTGCGTGTGAGTATAAGAAGCACCGTGGCTGGTGGTGATTGTTGCGTTTTGATCCTCGCTTAGGCTGTTGTAGATTAGAGGATTTCGATCCTTGTCGTTCAGACTAGAAATTGTTACCTCAGCGGTCCGCTTTGGTACTGATCGGCTGTTGTGTTGTTTGATCGTGGGCATCCACGCTTCAGGAATTTCAATTCCACTGTCCCTGTTGATGTTGTTAGGGTGAAGTCTTATGTGAATAGACTCTTTAACCCCACGGGTGTACCAATGTGAGTCTCGGTCAATAAATTTAACTTTGTCCCAGAGCGGATAATGTCCGGTCGCGTTGCTATGTTCTGAAACGGCGGAGGATTGGGTTCAAGCAAGCCGTATATCTCTATCGTGTTCCTTAATCCGTTCATGCATAGATCTTCCTGTCTCTCCAATATAAACCTTACCACATTCGCAGGGAATCTTGTAGACTACTCCGTCTTGTTTTACTGGATTGACAATGTCCTTAGGTCTCACTAGGTGTGATCTAAGAGTTGTGTCAGATCTGAAAACAGTCTGTATGACTTGTTGTTGTAGGCAACAGCGAAGAGCCTCCAATGTGCCTTTGACGTATGGGAGAACCACAGTAGATTTAATTTCGGGTTCAGGTTCTTTAGTGGTTGTTCGTCCCTTGGTTTTCGTAAGATTTTTTACAAACAAAAACGGATAACCGTTGGAAACAAGGACCGATGAGAGGCGTTTCTTTTCATAAGAGATAGCTGATGGTTTTGTTATGAGGTGTTTTGATCGATCGTACAGGCACTTGACAATACTATGTTTTACAGATTGTGGGTGGTGTGAATCATACGCTAGGTACTGGTCAGTGTGTGTAGGCTTTCTGTAAACACTGGTAGAGAGGTATCCATTCGAAACATCGCGATCCACATCTTTGTGACTCAATCGTGAGACAAAAGATTAACTCAGCTATCATTTGAAACCACGATGACAAACACTTTTCATAATAATAATAACTTTGTATATAGAGATTTTTCTAAGTGCTTTACAAAGATAAAAAATAAAAGTTCAGTAGAATTTGTACATATTAAAAATAATTTTTAAAAAGATAAGTCTTAAGTTTACCTATAAAAAAGATTTAAATTGTCACACAAGAACGGATGTTGTCAGGTAGTTTGTTCCAGAGGTCAGGGGCCAAAACAGCAAATGCTCTAGATCGAGTTATGAATAATCAAAGTGAGATGGAGTTGGGGAATTGGTCTTGAGTAAGGAGTATGGGGAACTCTGAGACTGAGATTTTAATCCATTATAATGGGAATGCTCATTAAAATGAGCATTCCCATTATAAAGAAAAGTGTTTGTAATCTTTTAATTTTAAGGTTGTTTCAATAAATGAGGAAGGACTCAAAATGACAGAAGAACTGACTAAAAAGACAGGACATCCCATCAGGTAACTGCTGGCTCCTCACATTATTGAAAGTATTAGGTAACTGTCTTTGCACTATTGCCGTGATTTGACATCTTTTTTGACCAGCTTCCCTATGAATTCAATAACTATGTATGCAAGAATTATGGGAAAAGTTGTCGGATGTTTGTGTGTACTTAGTTAGTCTTGGTAACATTAAGTAAGTGAAGTCTTATTGGCAGGGTTTTTGCCTCTTGCATTTTGTAAACTCTGATTGGTTGGTTGAAACAGTCCAAAGCGGTCAGGAAATTGACCAAAAAAATTATGAAAAAATGTTTACCGTGTTTAAACAAAGATGGTTAAGTTTAAACAGTAGATTTTGCAGCAGAGAACTGTTGTTTGTTATATTTACGAAACCCTCATACATTTGTACTGTCAATAGAAGAGAGTATCACTGTAGTTTTCTTTACTGATTGATGCATTGCATTGATTGCAGCTCATGGACCTGCCTTTGTGATCTGGAAGGATTGAGCATGCGGCACCTGTGGAGGCCTGGTGAGTTTACTTCCCACAGTACTGATCACTAGGCTCAGGTTGTTCCAAGAGCGGATAACTTTATCCACTGGATAAACCTATCTACCAGATAAAACTGCTATCCACTGGATAGTTATCCGGTGGATAAAAAGTCATAGCACAAAGCCTGGATAGCGTGCTGAATAACTATCCACTGGATAAGCCAGGGGAGCAGGGATGGTGTAGTGGTGAGAGCACTTGCCTTCCACCAATGTGGCCCAAGTTCGATTCCTGGACTTGATGTCATATGTGGGTTTAGTTTGTTGTTGGTTCTCTTCTCTGCTCCGAGAGGTTTTTCTCCGGATTCTCCGGTGTTCCCCTCTCCACAAAAACCAACATTTCCAAATTCCAATTTCATCTGCTTGTAAAGCGCATTTGATCATATACACATGGAAAATGCGCTATATAAGTTCTAAATTATATTATTATTATATTATATCCAATCCATTGCCATGGTGAATATCTTTCATGTTTAGATGAAAGATGGCATGACAACAAAATGGCGGAAGATGTGGAACCTGGAAAATGGAGAAATAAAGCAAACTACATCCCCAAAGGGCCCTAAATTATTTTGGAGACTGCCAAAAAAAACTCAAGTTATAAAAGAGCTATTTTGCCAAATGTCAACTTGTATACCACAGGGAACTACTTCGTGGGGTTGAACCTTTTATTGATAAACAGTTGCATTAGAAATTCTGTAACTTAACCTGCCTTATATCTTTAACTTTCACAGTGATAGTTAAGTTCCTTGTAAATGCATCTACCCTCATACAATGGTGTAAGAGGTTCAGTGAGCACCCATGCATGGCTTTTCTATTTGTTAGTTGCCCCATCCAGTCCTTTTGGACAGCTTTCACTTCACCAACCTTCAGGCCAAATGTGACATGTCCTGCAGTCAAACCTCCTGTGACCAGACACCTTTGGGACAAGCATAAGTGTTTGCTTACGGGAGGTTACACTTGTACAGGACGTTATCATTTAAGATTTCAGTGGAGAAATCACAAGGATGGTATGTTGGTGTCAGCTTATTAGAGGTTTGACTGTACTACATGTTACATTTCTTGCTTGATTGTTATGTTACTTCATATGAAAACAAAAAATACATATTGCAAAATCTAAATAATCTTGTCTCTATATTTACCTATTTACAGTAGAATAGTCCCCTTAGGCCAGTTGTTTAAAGTACAATTCATGCTAGTTAAGAAGCATATGGTGCAGCCTATTTATGTGGCCCATTCAGCCTGCCAAAGTTTTACAGTTTTCCCATGGCATGAAGCAACTGGGACTCCCAGTCTACATGTAGAAAACACAAACACCCTGATTTTGTGACCATAAGTTCAATACACTAACCCTTACTCCACCACGTTTACAGGGTGGACACTTATCCAGGATGTAAATGTTTACTGCTTTTATGAGTCTCCACTTCAATGTTGTTCACTGATATTGACATTATAAAGAATAAAATAAGTGTTTTCAAGAAGTTTTCATTGGACAGTTTCAATTCTGGTTTCAACTTAAATGGCCTCTTGTAATGTTACTGTATGTCATGATCTGCATCATAGCCTTTCATATTTTATTCCAGGTATCAAAGCCTTGTTGAGGGTGATTGAGGTAGTTGAGTGTAACTACCCTGAGACCATGGGAAGGCTTCTGATTGTTCGTGCACCCAGAATATTTGGCGTTTTGTGGACGCTGGTTAGTCCTTTCATTGACGAAAACACCAGGAACAAGTTTCTCATTTATGGTGGAAATGATTATCAGGTATTTTTAATATCTCAGATAGGTGATATTAGGGCTTTTAATGTATAAATTTAGCTAAGTCATGGAGTACAAAGTGGCCATTGTCTGTGCAATTATGATAAATTTCCTTGGTGTGGTTTGTATGGTAAATCCACATCTTAGGCAATAACTTTATATTTTATTAATGGCCCTCTTATTGTTGGATGCCATCCAATTCTTGTCGCTTACATTGAAAGAAAATGCTTGATAGCAACTTACAGTTCTTCTTACATGGTTGACTTAACAGTTGTTTTGTGTTGATATTGAAGGATCCTGGTGGTCTTACAGATTATATTGGAGCAGAATACATTCCAGATTTTCTGG
>JAEMWC010000111.1:695000-757500 GCA_016490735.1 Pachyseris speciosa
CTACTTTCAATTTTGGTTTGTAAAAGAACTGATAAATTCATGTTGTGCATTTCAGTATTTTAACAGGAAATGTTAGTCTTCCATCTGGAAGCTGCTTTCAACAAACACATATAATTATGTTTGACTAATGTTCTCATCTTTTTTTTCCAGGGGATCTTTGTCAAGTTTAGAGTCATGTCACAGTGGGTTCTCACAGCTAAGTATATCCACTTCTGCAAGCCACTCATCTGGTGCAAGCTGTTGCTCACACCCGTCCAGATAGCAACGACAGTTACGAGGGGCTCAAACCAGAAGTTCACACTTGCAGCATGCACAAGACAGCACCAAGGAGACATAGCATTAAGATATAAGCTGCACCACTTTTGCAAGCAGTAGCTGGGATTGCTAATGGTATTTGACAATACCTGTAGCCCCATGTTCACCACCTGTTTTTAAGAGAGTACTGTAGTCTTCTGCTGTCTCAAACAGCTTAAGGAAACAAAGAATTTTTTTGTGAAGGAAATAATTCAAATCCATTGAGGGAAATGAGTGTCTGTAGCAAGTTGTTTGAGATAGCGATAGTCTACAGTATGTCAGGATTGTAGCAAATGTGACTGTGGGAAAGGGGATGGAAAGCTAAATGAGGACAGTGTTTGAAATCTCCATTGGTAATGTGTGACAGTGTCTGATAATTAGTTCAAAAGTTGCAGAAACAGTGAGGATAGGAAGATAAAGGGTCATTTTTGTAAAGATCAAATCAAATGAAATCATTTTATTTAAGCTTGATAGCATGAGGAGTGGTTGCCCAATCTCCCGAGCCAGGGGCTCATGTATTAAATGTTTGAGCATTCTGGATTAATTTTTGCCTGCAGGCGGACAAAAAAGAGCCCAGTTTTCTGATACATGTGCTTCAAAGTTATTGGATGGGTTGGTGAGCAGTAAATCTGCTTTCAGAATTCACTTCAACATGATCAATCTCTAGTATTTTCATGTTGATGATGCACATTTTTTTTATGGTGATACGCAGTTGATCACCAACTTATTCTTCCTTTCCTCTAAGTTCCTTTGCTTGTTTTGCAGTTGGTGATATAGCTTTGTGATTCCTAATTTCTTGTTTGATTAATGATCTTATTTTGGATATTGTAAATAGCTAGAACACATGTCTGCACTGAAGAGGTGAGCCCCTCGCATAGCAAGGTTTATGTTCCTTTCTGTTACTGTTCTTGGGCCATAACTCATTATGTAGCTAAACATTTTCCCCAGAGACTCCTTTATAAAATTGGTGGGGTAAAAATGATTTAGGAGACAAAATTTGTGGTTTGAGCTTTTTTCAAACCCTAAAACATCTTTTGATGGGGCTTTCTTGGTACTTTTGGTCTTGGCCAAAAAAAAAACATAGGAAGGAAATCATGACTCCTCATTCAGAATCTGTTTGTCACACTGGGAGAAAAATGAAATTTAGCCTCACCCAGAAAACAAGTTTATGGGGAGATACCTTGTGCAAGGTTGTTTTTAGAATCTCTGACAATCATCCCCATCACTGTTATACTAGTCTGTGTGGCAGGGGTAAATGGGGAGTGGGGAGTGGGGGGCTACTGTTATACAGCATTTGTCCCTACCCCATCCCGTGAGCATTTTGCTTTGCCCATTATTCCATTATTTGTCATGGCTGATTGTTGCACAAAACATGAGCCAAGATGGTAGCCATGTAGAACTGAAAAATTCTGCAAGGTTACTGTAAATGAATATTGATTTTACAGAATTTAAAAGTTTGTGATTGTGTTTAATTTCTTCCACTGGATACAATGCAACTAAGTGATGGAGGCACTAGGTGCTCAGCATTCTGAATTCTTTCTGAATTTGATACCTTTTAGGCTCAGATTTTACTTCACTGTTTTGCACGCTAATGTAAATAGGTCTACTTTGCATTCCTGTGTTGAAATTCTTTTTATTGCATCTACTTTCAGTTTCAAGTTAGATTTACTTCTACATTGGAACACTATAAGCATGATCAATGTTGGGCCACATTTGTTTGGGATCCGCATGATCAGATTAATGCGGTGTTCTGGAAGGCAATGTAATTAGAGAAAGAAAGTGGCATACATGAGGATAGGGATCCACTGTACTTCAAACATTTTCCAATGTAGATTTTTTTTGCTCACAAAAACCCAAATTCAGTTGCAGATTTCAAGCATTAATTTCAACCCCTTGGAGAGACTTGAGTAACATCAAGTAGTGCCTACTTCTATTCCAAAAGGAGGGTCAGTTCTCTAAAAACCATTTGTGGCACCCACCATGGATATTTTATGGTTTACGGTTTTTTCACTTGGTAAATTGAGGGACATGTTTATGGCCTGCAAATAAAAGCTGCCTCCAGCAGACGGGAGTTTCTTCAAGTGGCTTTGGATACAAAAAATGGTGTAGCAAATTTTCACCAGTTTACAGAATTGAGCCAATTTCTGATCTGTTACTATTTGTAATCTGATCTGTTAATATTTGTAAATTTGCAAAACCGTATTTGTACCTTGAATTATTCAGTGACCCACAATTGTAAAGTACTCACCAGGTTTTATATTTGTACAAGTTATGAAAATCAAAATTTGTTGCAAACCTGTAACAATGCTCCTTTTTATTTATTTACAATTCAATTATGCAATGTGGTTTTAGGGAATCAATTAGGTATTAATAATGGTAATTGAACTGAAATTTGGTATGAAATCAGACGCATCATTTCAAAATCGAACGAGCGTGCAGCGCAAGTTCAATTTGAAATCACAAGTATGATTTCAGACCAAAATTGCATGACATGAAGTTCAATTACCACTTTATTACACCCATTTTGAAATTACAGTTTTTTGTCAATATTAATATTTGTTTATCCACGAAATTGATAGGTTAGTATTATTTCACTTTCATTTTGATGAGTTACAGAAAGGATGCAATTTAGAGTAAAAAATGGTGCAATTTGGGAATAAATTGCACTGTTAGAGCCAATCAGATTGCAAGGATCACCAGTGATTTCAAAATGGGTGTAATAAATTGATATTTGTAAGAATGGTAGCAGGGATAAATTAAATGTTTAAGGGGAATTTTTTTGCAAGGAATTGCCATGCAATAAATAAGCTCTCAGTGAGAATTAGCCATTATTAAAAAAATTAATTAAAGAATTAATTACAATGTTATAGTTATCAAATAGTGTTTTATCTTGTGTAGCCTTGTTAACTAAATAATGACTGGTGGCTAGTGCTTTCTCTTGACTGCAATAGCATTAACTGGGATCTACACCTCCTGTTAGTTCTTGAAGTCAATAGAAAACTTGAGCTAACAGTCAATTTAACAACAACTTTATTAATTAAAAGGAATTAAAAAAACTTAAAATACATGTTGGCCAGTTATCGAGTTATTGTTAGAAGTAACTTGTCAAATCAACGTAGTCAATTG
Organism: Pachyseris speciosa; assembly: GCA_016490735.1. Lineage (NCBI taxonomy): Eukaryota > Metazoa > Cnidaria > Anthozoa > Scleractinia > Pachyseridae > Pachyseris > Pachyseris speciosa. Next base: position 698,421 of record JAEMWC010000111.1, read on the forward strand.
TAATAAAAGTTCTTTGAATTCACTGTCTCTGCTTCTTAGAAGGGGTTGGTATGAAATATCTGGAATGCTGAGTGCGTAAATGACCTATGACGAAATTTAGGGTGAGTTTTGTCTTTGTTTTAATATAAAATCAGCATCCGGGATAAAGAGGGGGGGTACACTAGTCTCCTACGCAGCCGTCCTTTGTCTCGTCACGCAACGTTCCTCGCCACTAAGGCGTTAAGGAGGGACACCGCTCTGCTATCAGCGTGACGTTCGACTTCCCCGCGGCACTACAAGCTGAAACCTCCGGCCAGCATCGTGCAACTTAATGGAACGAGTGTAGGCACATCATAAATAGCTCAAACCAATACATATAAACAGCACATGACAAGCGCAGATTTGGAAAATAATATTGGCCAAAAGAGAGCTAAAATTAGTGCACTGAAATAGAATGCAGAGCTTGGGGAAGTCGTTACGAGACTTAACCGAAAGCAGGAAACGAGAGGTGAACTCCGTTTATTGGTAACACAACAAAATGACCTCCAAAGGGAGGGAGGGAAGGGGAATTACAACATTCTGAGACACGGACTACAGTAACGTAAGGAAAGCTATTAAGCGAATGAGCAGAATGGCTCAAGATATACTTTATATAGCTAGACATACGTCTAAAACTAAGCCAATGGAAAATCGCGTACCATAGCTTTACAGGAACGCACGTGTTTACAAGGAGACATGAATGGAGGTATTTACCGCTACGGCCATACGGAACGGTTGTTACAAGTTTTGAGACATAGGTGCATGATAGAAAGTAATCGACCTTTGAGCGATTAGAAGAGTACATTGTATTATTGAGACAACAAAGAGATAAATGTTGTACAATTCGTGGCTCGTTGCGTGACATGAGTTACATGTACGAATACTAACTTAGATCAGAAGCGTCACGCTCCATTAACTGCGATTTACGATGCTCAGTAAATCTTTATTAATGTCGCAGTTCCGATATTGTATGTTAACTAAGCGAAAAACAACACAACACGACATGTTGGCGTTGAGGAGGGACACCAATCTGCTATCAGCGTGACGTTCGACTTCCCCGTGGGCGAGGAGCGTTGCGTGACGAGACAAAGAACGGCTGCGAAGGAGACTAGGGGTACACTGCATCGATAGGAAAATAGCCCCTCATGAACCTTGGTCACAGTACAGGAAAACCTCTCAACTCCACTCAAGCATGTACTATTTTTCTTCCTACCATGAAATTAAATACACTCCCACCACCACCAATCATCATTGCCACATTCAGCAACACCACAACCATCGTTATCATAATCAACACTAACACCACCACTTTTACCATCGCCGTCATCATGACCATCAGTTATACAATACTTAATTTAATTTTTTTTTTCATTTCCTTCTTACATCACATTAAAATACATTTGTATGGGTAGTCGCGACTTCTTCACGCTAAAAAAGAAGACGCAGCTTCTGTCAAAGTCTCAACCAAGTCATTCTTACACTGACTTCACAAACCTATTAAACCTCTCCTTTGTTTTGGCCTCGTTCAAGACAATGTGCAGGAAGTAAAGCTGATCATGAGCCTCAATCGAGTCACTGTTCTTTAGTTTATATTGTCACTGAAGTCATGCAATTCACATACGCAGCAAGTTTTCCACTCCATCTTACTGCCCAATTGCTCGAATGGATCATAGACTTCAGAACAATTGGCCCAGTACTTCTTCACAGTTTTGCAAACCTTTGTTTTGTTGATGTGTCATACCGGAGACAAATGGATTACGTTGAATGGCTTGATACACTACGTTATAAATTAACTTGCCACAAATTTAAGGCATGATCATAGAATGAACATGTCACCACAAGATCTGTGTCGGACTCGAAAGTTTGAGAATCTTTGAATTTGCTGTTTTCTTCTGATTGTTGAAATGTTTGTCCGTGTAATTCTATAGATGGCAGAATTTTCTTCCTGCACCAGTCTGCGCCATAAGCCAAAGATGCCTGCTCCTTATATGATACTGATTTCTTTAAGCACCGTTCTCCTAATGGAAGAAGAAAATTAGCAGCATTTTAAGAAATCCCTCATGTCACACCACTTGGTTATAAGAAAATTATAAAAGGTCTAACCTTAACCTGAAAAATAAATGCGACTAAGAACTAATTTCAACTAAAGATGGTGAAGAATAGTCAGAAATTTGAAATTAAAACCTGCGTTTGATGTTAGTTTTAAAATCAATGCTTGTCAAAATCAGGGATTGTAGGGTAAGGATCTGGCATGGGATGACTTTCGGAATGAGCCCTTTTGTGAGTGCGCATATATTCTGCACATCACTGCAAGGTCCATTAGTGATCTTAGTCCAGGGCCACTGCAAAAAATAGCTATGAATCAGTTTTCTGAGACAACTAGACCTATCACTCAGTCTAAAAATAAAGCTTAAAGCTTCTTAATTTTGGGCTACTGTTTCTATTTAATTAATGCTTTTAATGTTTTAAACTCCAAATTCTTATCGTTGAATTTCATTAGATCTGCTTTTCCTGAAAAGTTAAAAACGTAACAGTAAATCATTTCTTTGAGAAGTCACCAGCATCCTTAAATTGTGCTTGTATTACCAGTCCTGCATCTACAGAGCTGTTAATTCTACCTCAGGAAGGTTTAAAGTTCTGGGTTTAAAGTTATATAATTATTATTTATGTAGATGAGAGTCAGTTGAATAACAATGAGTTACAATCATAATGGTGTTCTCTAGCCAGGTATTTAAAGAATGCTACTATATATAAGGAAAACTTCTCTTACCACCAGCATTAGTGAAGTTGAGGATGTGGAAGCCCTCATACATGCAAGCTGTTAGCATTGTATGGCCATGAACTGGATGCCATTTGATACGCCATACCCCTCCCCAGGGCCTGAGGAGCACAATGGTTGTCTCATGCTTCTGGTGTCCCAGACAAGAATGTTCTCATCATAGCTGTCCAGTGGATAACAAACTAGCAATGAAATTAAATCTATCACCACAATTAAGCAATTACTGTACAGAACTTAAAACAAGCAATATTGTTATGAATGTCTCGATTTGACCAATCGTCCATTTTACAATCAATCTGTTTTTGTATTGGCGCCCAGCCGTTTTTATGTTTTCGGAGTGATTTTCCACCTATAAATGATCCATAGCATTTCGCGACTATTTGAAACTACCATGGAAAAGTGGTGCTGTCCTAAGGCACTGGAGGCTCAAGGTTTCTGAGAACATCATTCTGATGTAGCTATTTTTCATCCGTGGAGCTACAAGAACAGCCCAAGTTCGGTTTGCTTGCGATTTTTGCTAAGTTTACAGCCATTTTTCATCTTTAGTGGCTGCCTGATGAGCATCATTAAGCGTGACGGTAGCTAAGAGTCCACTTTCTCAAAGAATTGAGCAAGGTGATGTACTTTGTTGTCAAATTTGGCTTGTTACTCGACGAACTGGGAATTTGGCCGGTTGGACACTTAGTACCTTTGGGACTCAACTATTGATGAATTTCTTGACCTACCGCCACATATTTTAGAATTTGTGAGCACTGAAGATGACCACAAGCATGAAGTTTTGGCGGTAGGTCGGAATGGCTGTATGTGAAAGAATAGGAGTTCGTAGGGAACTGGGGCAAGTTTCGAATTTTAACTAGTTGATAAATTGACACCATCACGTGAAAGATAGCATTGAGATGGGCATAGAGACGTTTGTATAGATTTTTAAACTATTTTTTAAAGTCCATAACGTCTACGGTCTCTTTTGAATGTAAAATCATCAAACTTGGTCAAATGGCCATTCTCCATTTCCATTTCCATTTCCATTTCCGTTCTCAACGTTATCTTTCATGTGATGGTGTCATTTTATCGATTGGTTAAAATTTGAAATTCTCCATTTCCATTTCCATTTCCGTTCTCAACGTTATCTTTCATGTGACGGCGTCATTTTATCGATTGGTTAAAATTTGAAACTCGCCCCAGTTCCCTGCCCAACTCCGGAATGGCCTATTGGGGGAAGGAAAGGGCGCTGTCAAAAATTCTCGTTATTTCCCAGCATGGAATGCAGTCGAGATGTTGAAAATGGCAGGAATTAAGGCCCGAATGCACTGGAACAAAAGGCTGTATCTACGCTCGGGAGAAGAATATGAACAAAAAAGTCATTGTTAAGCTAGAACAAGGACTGAATTTTGTTATGATGGTTGAAGTTTGGTTTTTCGACGATGATTTCTTTGAAAAACATAAAGGCAAAAAGGGGCATTTTTGTCGCTTCTCTTTGACGTTAAAAAAGGTCAGTTTCATTCTTGTCCAAACTCAAAAGGCCATATTTGGTAAAAATCACTACATTTTTAAAGGACATTCCATTTCGTGCTCACAACTGATAGTTAAGGCAATATTCGTGCGATTGAGAAAGTTGCAATGTTTTGAAGCATGGGAGTCTTGTGCAGCTGGTTTTGGCCGGCACTGGCGCCAATGGGTTAATCGAATAGGGAAGGCAAATGGTAAATCTGAGACTTTGCGAGACAACAAGACTAATATAATTTCTGCAAGACTCAGATACGATGTTGTGAAAAAAATCTAGATGGTGAGACCCATGAAATTTGAAAAACACACTGGCCAGACCAACACTCAGGGTCTTGAAATAATTGAGGAGAAAGTGCTACCTTTGTAATTATATCTGCAAACAGTTAGATTTTCTAGTCTTCTCAGATAAGGTTGATAACCCGTAGGTCCCGTCTCACAACACTTGTACCTAATAATCTGTGGGAAGTTAAAGAACCCACACAATGTTCGAAAAGAGTAGGGGACATAGTTCCCGGTGTGGTGGTCTATCTCTATCTTTCATCTGTCTTTGACATTCATGTGTGGGTTGGGTCAGTGGGTGAGATCAAATATGGACTGATAGCAGCTGCTAGAGGCGCCTATACAGGCTGACGTCCGATCTCACCCTAGAGAAGCATTTTTGTAAACCACCATGAAACTACATGTATGTGACATGTGTGGTATATAAATCCATCACCATTACCATTACCAGTACGGCGAGACATATTTTTTGAAGAACCATTTGCCACCCCATTCGCCTTTGACTGAAAATCCCTACTTTTCAATAACACTACAGGGGATACTCTTATTCTATTTAGTGTTGGTTAATCATAGACCTTGAAAGGAAGGAAGGATGATCTCTCTAGCTATGATATCCAATCCCCAAAACTGACTTACTGTAGTCCTCTTTCTCACCATAATCCTTGTAGAAAACCCAACCCCAACATTTGGTGATTGAATGGCTTTGCATATTACAAATTTGCAACCAAAGGTCTAGCTTCTCTACCTTCAAAGGCCAGGTCACTTAGCAAGTAATGATAATATTGACTTTTTTACAGAATCTCTAGTGGGGTAAATAGATGAAAAAATAAGAAAATTACTTCCTAATTAAAACAACTTTGCTTCTGCAGGGCAATAGTAGTCAATTCATTGTTGTACAGCAGAATATAGTCTAAGAGAAATTTAAACAAAGTCATTAAAACACATGTACTCTTTGTGATTAATCTTGTAGTTATCTACATTATGTAAGCAAAATAGAAGCTGCCACACATGTATGTATACATCATACGCTATAGGCCAGGATCAATGCAGGATCCAGAAATAGTTTCCAGCTGTGATGGGCATTTCAGATTTGAAGGCCGGGGATCTTTCTCACCTGCCAGTTGCCATGATGTGCTCATGACAACTATTGCACTGAATACTGCTGACGCCCATGTCATGTCTGCAACAGAAGTATTTTTAATGAATTACTACAGCCTTTCAATAGCTAGAGGATACAAACAGGTGAATGCAAACAAAAACACTCACAGTTTTTTTCAAATCTTCAGCTGCATTGGTTGCAAAGGATAAAATAACTTTTGTTAAAATCTGATAGCAATCCAGAAAACGTTTGTTTATTTGGTTAACATTTCATGCAACAATAACCGTGTGATAGTTCCAAAATATATGAAGTGTGAACACATCAAATGCAAAAAAGGTAATGTAATAACAGGGCTGGCACTGCATCTTGAAGTATGTGGGGAAATTAAATGGGAATTGAAGAGCAGACTGGAAGAACATCCAAAGTAACTTTTTTCAGTGTTTTTTTTTTTATTTTGCTCCAAACTGGCTGAATTTTTTAATGTGGCCTCCTTGTTGTTCATAGAACAGTATTCCTTCATTTTTTCAGTGGATTTGCTTTCGTTTTTGAGAAAAACAAGCCCAAAAACTTGAGTCAGCATTGTTGGAAGTGAACAAGTAAACAAAAAGAACCACAACAGTACAGATACATACTTAATGCATTCATTGTGTTGCTGACAACAAATTTCAGGTTGGCTGGTTTCTTTTGTTTACATGCATACTTGCAATGACACTGACTCAAGTTTTTTTCACTTTGACATTTTTCTAGTCTGCTCTTCAATTATTGTTTGCTAGGAATTTCTGTTTTAATGCTTATCAGTGCTTTGTTTAATCCATTGGAGTAACCAGGCAATGACCTTGAAATAGCCAGGAGATACCTGTGTCCCAGTAGTTAATAGGGAGTTTAAGATACGAGGATGCGATGGCAACGAAACATCATTTCAAAATATATCTTCTTGTTATTGTAGCACTTTCATGATTATTCCAATTTGTTCAACAAGTTGTTCAACTTGTAAAAATAATGTTGGCGAACTAAAAAGGAACTAAATTTCTATGAACAGCGTTAAAGTAAAGAAAAAGAAAGAAAAATTTGCCATCTTGGCTCACGTTCTCGCCAAAACCTAAAATTTGGCCATTTCACGTTGTTGTTTTGCAGAGGATGGCAAAGAAATGTACCAAGATGTAAAACGCATGTGCAGAGTGATTGGGTTTGCTCATTCAACCTATTGTTTTGTGACGTTCTTGTTGACGTTCCCGTCCTCGTTTCTTAAACTCCTTACTGACATCCCTCACTGTGCTGAAGAACATAGTAGCTTGACCATAACACCTCAATCAATACATTTCACAATGCAAGTGTAGTAAATCAAACAAACAAACAACACAAAATTAACAGTTTGCATAAAAAAGCTTCCTATCATTCCCAGATACTCCTGTAATCTCTGTATACCGGTATATTCCAAATACCTTTTACTTGTGAATGCCGGCTTGTGGCAGTCTGTTCTTGTATCCCATCCTTGCAAAAGGCAATCATCTCCACCTGAGGAAACAAACATGTGGAGGTGCAGTTGTTTGTTACCTACTTTAACTGATCTGTGTTGATATCTCAGCCTCCATCCTTTGGGTGAAACAATATGACTTCTAACAAAGCTTCAGCAGGTGTATTCTATAATTCTAACTAAGTAAAAACAAAACCATGGGCACCTATATCAGCCCTATCCAGGGCAGTTGCAATTTTAAACTTCTTTCATAGTAAAGAAACCAAAATCAAATCAGTCTTAATAGGTTTGGGGGAGGTGGTGGGGTGGGGGGGGGGGGGGAAGTGGTGAGGTAGTTCAAAGCATGTCAAACTTAAACTCCTTATACTGACAAATTACCTTGCACCTTTAAGTAACTTTCTGTTGATATTTCTATGGCAACAAGATAGGGACAGCCTTGCAGTTCTTTTGAAATCTTTTGCTTTTACTTTCTTGTGAAAAATGTTAATTTTACTGTCATACATGCTATTTCTGCACTGTACACCATAATGGATTGTTTATTGGTTTTGGTTATTTTTGAATCACTCTGAACCATTTTCTGACGTTTTTAACAAAATTGAGATGTCCCAAAATTTTAGATAATGGTGGCTGTACAACACTAATGACAAATGTAATGTACATTTCTAAGATCGCTCAGTGGAGATGGTTTTTGGCATACTGTCCACCTTCCAAGTTTCATACTCTAAAAGTTATACAGCAAGGGATAAAAATAATGAAGGCTCATAGTAAAAATAGTTCAAAATTAATGGTTCAAAATTTAAATTCAAAAGCTAAAATTTAAACTGTAGTATGTATTAATAAGCAAAAAAACTAACTATAACTTAATGTATAGAATACTTGTTCAACTTTTACTAATCTCACCCATCTGAGTGAGCTAACCTGAATAAACAACAGCAGTATTCCAAACATCAAATGCTGTGATCCAAGCTTCATACTGGTGTCCAGTCCATTGCAAAATTTGGCTAAGATCAGAGGAACCTTCATCAAACTGACAGACACTAATCTGGCCGGCTGAGTCACTGACTGCAACTGAACTGATGTTTGGAGACAGAAACAAAAACCAATGCCCTTAGTGGAAGCCTTAAAAGGCATATGATTTACGACGTTTTATTTCCAAAGCATTCTAGCATCATTTTCCTCCACAATTTGGTGACAGTTCAAAACAAAACAACAAAATAATTATTAATAATTTTTCACCTATGTCTACCTCAATCTATTGTATACTGTCTACTGTGTGTATATACATGTACTTTCAACTGATGGCTTTTTTATATTTATTTCACTTATTTGTTTAGTTATTTCTGTATAATTCACCTCTTGTATCTATTTATGATTTTTGTTTCTTTGACTTCAACCTTTTCTTTTTTTTTGCACATCTTGGTTTGTAACTCTCGCACCATTGACCTCCGCCATATAAGCCCCTGGCTTTGGCTTATCGTTGTATCTCCTTCCGTTTTGCGCTGCTGATTGTTAATAAAAGATGCCATGTGAGATGGTTTGATGTTTCCGCCCCTTCAATGATGTGTGTTGGTTGCTGATCAGGATAACTCACTTATTACTGGCTGCTAATAGCAACCCTCACCTGTCACAACATTAAATTCCACCTCAGTGGTGATTTTCAGTGAAGAAATGATGTTGATTGGAGTTAATAATCATTTAACTGTCTTAAATCAACCTACATGAAAGAATACAGAGTTCAACAAAATTATGTACAAATACAACTTTACAAACCTATTTCCAGCTTTTGATGACCAATCCAATGAAAGACATAATTTTCCAGGACTGGTTGCATATCTTGTACTCTCAACTAATTTCTAAAACATATATCACAAAAACCAAGAAAGCCACAGTCAAATAATTTTTTTTGGCCTTGTGGTGATAGGCAGCTCAATGTATATTTTAAAGAGACCATTTTTGTTGACAGCACCAGAATTCCTCCCTAAGAGTGACTTATAGATTTTACTCTGTCTAATGCCAGATGATTTTACTTGTCAAAGAGTTAAAAAAAATATCTCCCTCAATTAAGTGAGCATGAATGAAATTTATCACACTTAAAAGAAGTGCAAGAACAGTTAAATTATTTCATCAGTCTCCCTTATCCTTTTTAAGGCTGTAAACAACCTGACATGTGGAGGTAATCCATAATTTTTTTTAACCTTAAACAACAACAACAACACCATTTAATTTTCATATTTTGAGAGCTTACCTACCATCTGGTTTTAACTGCCATTCTGGTAAAGTAACATTCTCAAGGGCAGATTAGGGAGCATGATTGATAATTATATAAATTTATGTCAATAACTTTCATTGATGATAGTCATGTAACAATATTCTCATGACTGTTATCAATTTTTAATTAAATCTCAAAGAGACTATATGCTTTAACTTCCTTTTGGAAAGCATTTTTTGCATAGTAGTTTCAGAATTCTAGTGATTAGGCCAGTTCCAAAAATTATACATACATGCACATGCCTTTTCTTTAAGGAAAAAGATCTTCAATTCTCCATCTGATGTAACACCACCAAGCACAGGGAAACCATTTAATGAAGTTGGCAACCTGTGAACATTGGAAAAAGGAAAATCAGTAAATACTAAAACCCACATAATATTTATAAAACTAGCAGTTCTTAAGAAAAGCTGAAATGCTATGAGCAGGTACTGTAATATGGACCCTTCATATTTCTGTTCCTTAGAAATGAAGGTCAAATAACTTGATTGATAAATACACATGTTCATACAATGCTTGGTTTAATTCTTATTGCCACCTTCCTCCATTGTTCACCAAGGTTTTGCAAATAAAATTATCTTAAACTTGATGTTCTATTCCCCATTCCTGCATGCAGAGAAAGAGAACCTTTTTTAATCCCACTGCTTCCTCTCACCAGCAGATTAGAATACTTGTCAATAAATGTTATTACAACCTGTTGACTTCTGCTTGCTTTTGAATAATTAACTTAATAATTAAGCTTAAATTTAGTCCGGCTGAAATGCATAGTATGCACACACCAAATGTTGTCGGCTTCAAAAATTGACTTCTTTTGACACTAAAACTTAATATGTAAATTAAAATAATGACAGTAACCACCAACAATTTTCCAGAACCCAGTCTTTTTTACTGTGGATATGCATGTATTGTTTTTGCAAACACTTCAGTGCTGTTCAAAGTGATGGCTCCATTGTAAATGGAATGGCTTTGCAAACTAAAACACTGATATTGTTGTGCTTTGGCTTAAAAAAATCTCAGTTAAATGTTATGGCGTAAATTAAACAAATCATCATTTGAAAACAACAGTTACTACATGTACACTGTAGCATGATTCCTCGGGTCTAAAACATCCATAATAATAATAATAATAATAATAATAATAACAATAATAATAATAATAATAATAATGTTATAAGAAATGATTTGGAAATACATGAGACAAGAAATATAAGTGATAGAAACCGACGTTTCGGTCCATCTATCATGTAACCTTGATAATGGCACAAGATGCACCAAAACGTCAGTTTCTATCACTTATGTTTCTTGTCTCAATAATAATAATAATAATAATAATAATAATAATAATAATACTAATAATACCACACTAATTAACATGTTAACAAGGTAAAATGAGCACTTTTTCTCAAGTTTAGTTTGGCTATCTCCCCCCCTGACACCCAAGCTTAAACAGGATGCTACAGATGGAGGCAATCTGATGACCTGAATGAAGATAGCAAAGTAACAAGCCATGATTTAATGACCATGCTAAGTTTATTCAACTCTGTTGAAGTGTATAGTCAGATAACTCTCCCATGTTTTAATAATAATAATTAATATTGGACATGGTAGGCCTCACCATGATCTGCCAATATGCTAACTGGGTTGTTTTATTGGCCAATCTTGAGATCTGCAGACTGAAAACAACTGTAGTCAGTTGCCATCAGAGAACTTACCATTTTGTATCTAAAACACCTCCAGTTTCAAAACTCTGTATTCTTTCCAACCTGTAGATAGGAAGTTCAAAACATCACCTGACAGGAAAAAAACCCCAGATATTTTCTCATAATAGAAGTTAGAGAACCTTTCTGCTGAATTCAAGTGTCTAAACTCTGGTCAGTAAAGAATGATAAACATGGACTGTAGACTACAGACTGGGTATGAAATGCTTTTTGGATCCAACTCCCCTCTGGAAATTTTGAGACCCAAGCAACTTTATGTACATTCACAAACAGTAAGATAGCTTCAACATGCTACCAGCCAATTAGCAGAGGTGTTATTGTTTAACCATAAAAAATTTTGCCTCATACACATTTTTCACCCACTCCACAGTCTTTCATCCATAGTGGGCATTGCACTTGTAATTTGGAGATCCTGAGTTGGCAACTCCCATTCTGACCACTAAATGGAGTTATTTCTTGGAAGTCCCAGTTCCAACTCCATTGAACTACAATATTGTAAATGGCCAACTAGTCTGCCCCTTTCTAGCTGGAAATCTTAGCCTGTTACTCTCTATTTGAAATGATTGTTTCTGATAATCGACCTTTTCACAGTTTACTCAACTATTGATATTGGCCATGTAATGAAAGTTTGTAAACACTGCTTAAAAGTATTAGCAAAATTTGGGAGTCATATTTTTTAAGATCACAAAGATATAGCTTTGCAAACTTAGAGGAATTTTACAGATGTTTACAGTATGCTTGAGACAATTTTGTGCTGCCCAGCATATAAACATCTGTAAAATTTCCTGACTTTGTAGAACCATATTTTCACTTTTTCCAAGATGTGACTCTCAAACTTGATGCTCTTTCTAGCAGTGTCGATAGATTTTCGCTATCTGGTCAAAATCAAAAGTTGTTTTTTAAGATCACAAAGATATAGCTTTGCAAACTTAGAGGAATTTTACAGATGTTTAAAGTATGCTTGAGACAATTTTGTGCTGCCCAGCATATAAACATCTGTAAATTTCCTGACTTTGTAGAACCATATTTTCACTTTTTCCAAGATGTGACTCTCAAACTTGATGCTCTTTCTAGCAGTGTCGATAGATTTTCGCTATCTGGTCAAAATCAAAAGTTGAAAAAAAAAACTTTGGAAAGGTCTACTGGCTCATTATCCCTGAAAAGCCTCTCATAGGAAGAGTATAATTAAAATCAAAATTATTGTTATTATTATTATTATTATTATTGTTGTTGTTGTTGTTGTTATTGTAATTCCACAAGTGAGATGACCCTTGGTAAAGTTACAAATTCCGAAGACAAGCTTTTACCTACAGCCTTAGGCTTCGAGCACTTTCCTTAGCTGTCTTCCCATTGCAAGTAACACCGCCTTCTGTAACAATTCAACCTTAACAGTTGCACCAGTTGTTTTCAGGTGTTGTTTACAATTTTTAAGAATCATGCCCAGTGCACCTACTACCACAGGCACAACACAGGTCTTGGTGTTCCACAATCTTGTAATTTCTCTCGTGAGATCTTGGTAGTTTTCCATCTTTTCCCTCTCTTTTTCAGCTGGCCATGTCCACGAAGTTGGTCTACATTTGTGTCACAAAAACAGTCTCACGCTACTTTTTATCGCTTTAAACAGAAACTAAAAAACAAGTTATCTTGTAACTTTGCAGGGTAAAACTGCAGCCTATGTGCACTGGAAAGGATGGATATTTAATGCAGATTAATTTCATATGAAAGAGACAGAACATAATTTTGAAAACGCATCACCCAAAAAAGTGACGTATTCGCTGTTTTTTTCCCTCCAACGCGAATGAGTGTTTCTTCGTTCTTAAGAATTCATGAAATCTAATTTCCTGATAAAAGTTAAAAACAGTATGCACATAAAATTCACTTTAAAGTGGTGTAAGTTAATCCTACTTTCGATCTCACTGGAAGAAAATATCACTAAAAAACTAGCGAGACACCAGTTTTCTTAACTACAAATGTCATCTTATCGCGCCTATTTTTACAGTCGTCGAGTTGTTTTTGTCCTTTTTGCCTTCGTGGTTTTGCCAATTGCACGTTTCACGCCTCCTGCACATTTTGCCAATCGCGCCTATCATGCCAAACTGATCATTTTGCATTTTTTGCCTGTTTGTAAATCGCTTTAACAGCGCAGTTTAAAAGTCTGGCTTGCCAGTGCCTCGCTTTTGTTTTTCGCCGTTTTTGTTTCACTCTTATCTGGCAGCAATCGTCGAACGGAGTATCTTATTTAGTTCCATTTCAAGTTCTCGATAAATAAGCAATAGGAGAGGGAAAATATCTCTAATTCTTATTTATTATTATTCCGATTTTGTTTCGTACGGCACAACAACCACTACATATTAAACGGGACATAGAGAGTGGGCTGCAGAAATGAAGTATCAATAAACAATTAGCGCTGCTGCAGGGCTAGTACAAGGGAAAAGCGTACACCACAGATTTAATTACCAAAATCTCCACCAGTATAGCACTTATCTAAAAGTTAACAAAGTATCGCTACACGGTGGATGTTCAAGCGTGTCTTCGGATGTCCTGCAAACTGTTATTTACACCAGCAGCACAGCGCTCGGTAATAAGAGAAGACAATGAAATACACAACAAGAATCTGAGATGTTTATTCCATGTTTCCATGAGTGTTTTAAGAACAAAATATCAACAGCATTAGTAGAAACACTTATAAAAAGGGCAGTGAAGGTTAAATTCGAGAGACTGGCAATTTTTTGGCTACTTTTGACCGTGACACTAAAACACCTCGTGAAGAGATGGCAACTGCGAGACGCGTGCAGCGATGCAAAACGGCTAAATGTCTGTTGTGATTGACTAAAATTTTGCGACCATTCGGGGTTCCTTACTTATGAATCAACGTGAAGCAACAGGAACTAGATCTGCACAGTTATGGTAAGGATTTCCATGCCTTTTAAAGGGATAAAAAGCAAGATACACTTTTAAAACGTAAAAAAAATATATAAAAAATGTTTCCTGTACTCAGAGCACAATTAAAAGACTTAAAAAAGTGGAATATTTCGTTCGGATCAACCGAACTTCGTCAGCCACAATGTAAATTTGAAAGTTAAGAAGGGTTATATAATGGACCCGAGGGAGCTAAGATAGTGTCATAGATTCTGGCTAATTCGAACCCATTGTCTCTGTTCAAGGAGGGCTTACGTAATTTTATCTCAATTGCCTCCCTTATGTGGCGTTTGAAAGTGTTACTTTCCGTGGCAAGAAACTTTTGTTTTACTGGAATCCACCGAATGACCTGTGAGGTGGCAATGTTCACGAACAGCTGACGAGTTTGTAGAAAGATGTTCCTTTACTCGAGTTTCCAATAAACGAGACGTTTCGCCCACATAGTCTTTGTCACATTGTTCGCAATGGATATGATAGACTGTTCCACACTTTCTAAGATTTTCCGTTTTGTCCTTAACCCGAACTAGTTGTGATCTTAAGGAATTGAAAGGCTTGTGTACAAGTGTTATCTCGTGTGATTTGAATGCTCTTTGGAGGCGTTCCGAAATGCCCTTGATGTATGGCATTGAAGCATAAATTCTCTTCTCATTAACAGATTCTTCGGGATCTCTCGAGGCCGATCCAGTGCTCGGTATTGTTAGCATCCAATCAGGATAATTATTGGCTTTCAAGGCTTCCTTAACATGTTGAATTTCCTTAACTTTGTCGACTTCTTCAGACACCAAGGTGTGGTATCGATATGTTGACGACACGATGACCAAAATTCATGAATACGCAGTGAGCTCTTTTTCCGATCATCTTAATTCCATCAATCCACACATCCAGTTCACTTCAGAGGAAGAAAAGAATGGCAAAAATCCCGTTTCTTGACACCTGCCTTCACGTGAACGAGGATGGCTCAACGAAGGTCACTGTATACCGGAAACCGACTCACACCGATCAATATCTGAATTTTCATTCCAACCACCACTTACAACATAAAAGAGCTGTAGTTAACACTTTACTACTCCGAGCTCACACCTTGGTGTCCGAAGAAGTCGACAAAGTTAAGGAAATTCAACACGTTAAGGAAGCCTTGAAAGCCAATAATTATCCTGATTGGATGCTAACAATACCGAGCACTGGATCGGCCTCGAGAGATCCCGAAGAATCTGTTAATGAGAAGAGAATTTATGCTTCAATGCCATACATCAAGGGCATTTCGGAACGCCTTTCAAACACTTTCAAACGCCACATAAGGGAGGCAATTGAGATAAAATTACGTAAGCCCTCCTTGAACAGAGACAATAGGTTCGAATTAGCCAGAATCTATGACCCTATCTTAGCTCCCTCGGGTCCATTATATAACCCTTCTTAACTTTCAAATTTACATTGTGGCTGACGAAGTTCGGTTGATCCGAACGAAATATTCCACTTTTTTAAGTCTTTTAATTGTGCTCTGAGTACAGGAAACATTTTTTATATATTTTTTTACGTTTTAAAATCATGATTCCAGAGCAGGAAAACAATATTTTTGATTCAAGATACACTTGATTGATTATGATTTATTTCGAAGAAACCGGAATGCACTCAAGCGAAATTTGATACACACTCGTAATTGCAAAGTTGACCTGAATAATTGATTCACTGCTTTGTAAACTTGCATTTACAATTTGTGGCTAGATGCGATTGACAAAGGCACGAAAGGCAAAACAGGCAAAACAGGAAAAAAGCAAAAACAGCAAACAGAAGGCGCGATCGGCGCAATTGAAATTATAAAAAAAAGAGCTCATTTGTTACGCGGCATTCCAGATTGTATGTCGGGAGCAGTTAGTATTTTTGCTCTCTGTGGCTCTTCTGAGACATTTTTAAACCAAACTTGCACTCTTTAGTGAACTACATAAAATTTGCTTTGTCATGGTGTATATATTTAAGAGCAAAAATGAATATTTTGCGAAATACAGCAATTCTTTTTTTCCCTTTTTAAAGATCTAAATTCCTTTAAATGTAATGCTAATTGTAAGAAAAGGTGTAAATAATATTGTTGTTGTTGTTGTTGTATTCTAAAACAAATTTTACACCAAGTTTTTGCTATTTTTGCTTTGTACACCAACTTCGTGCACGTGGCCAGCTATACAAGCATCTCCAAGCACAGCAATATCAACAATATAATAAAGCACTGGATTTCTTCCTTATCTAGGAAAACAATATCTGGCCTTCTACTTTGTATTTCATAATCTGTCTGTATTGAGAAATTCCACAGGAGCTTTACATTGTCACTTTCCACTACTCTTTCTGGTTCATCATCATCATCATCATCATCATTTTAAATGTTCAAGGGCACTTACAGTAACAAAAAGTATAAGCCAAGTAATAGTTCCTGTAATTCTTATTACAAAAATTGACGCCCTTTCATTTGAATCAAATGGAAAGAAAGGCGCAAGACCTGAACATGGGTTCGTAATATAGGGGAGGGATATGATCTCGGATCAGACTGATCTCGGATGAACTCGGATAAACTATTAGAATGAACTGTGTCAAACCTTCCAATTGTTTCATCCAGACAATACAGCTGCACATTTCCTACTCGAACGTTAGTACTGCTCAAGCTCTCCTTCGGAGAATTGGCCGTATTTTCGTCATCCTGGCCTCTTTTCTCGAACAACTGATAAGTTCCGCAGACAAGATAGTTTTCAAAGCCTGCCACAGGGCACCATTCGACAGTATCCGCGTAATAACCCGTGTCTAAAGAACACAAAGTCTTTGTACACATTTTAAAGACGCGAAAATACGGCAAAAGTTAAATTTCTTCCAGGCGTCTCCATTATGGTGCTTGCAATGCATCATGGGCCTTGAGGGGAACACGCAACCAAAGATGGCTGCCGCAAAGGGGAAAATGAGTGCCGGAACTCAACGATTGCTCCAGAAACTAAGCAGATCGATAGAAGACGGAGAGTACTACGAAGCTCATCAGCTTATAAGGACGCTGTACTTTAGGTTTGTTCACTTCTCTGTATTTTTATATCTCTTGCTAAAGTTAGCGAGCCAAACAGTGTGCAAATTCCGCCAGGCTGAGTGATGATCTACTTTGATTTTTCATAATCGGTTGTGTTTAAATAGTTTTGCCCCTGAACGGCTGAATTCCTTTCAGCCTCCTAGAGTTTTAATTTATTTAGCGTCTTTTTTCCCCATTAAAGGAGCTTTCTTTGTTTTCTGTTCTCGAGGTCACTGGTTATTCTCATCAGACATGCCACTGCGCTGTCATTAATGTTTTTAAAGATGCTTACGTTTGCACATTCCACATTCATAATAAGCTTAATATTCAAATGCAGAAATGTTTAGATGTGTATGAAATATTCCGCAGATGAAATAATTTTGTGATCATGGCTCAGCATGTATGTTAGACTCTTTCAGGATGCACTTTCGAGGGTATGACAATCTCTGAAAATAACTCACTTATCAATATTGAAATCCCGACCCTCCCCGGACAAATTGGAGGAATATGGGGTGTTTGATCATATTTGAAAGTACTTTTTACTTGTTGGGCTGGGAGCTTTCTCGTGATTTACTTCACACAATCTCATTTGACACATTTTCCATGCTCATTGCTTCCATTTTGCATTTTGACAACAATAGAAAATGAAAGACACTTCTTCACAGATCAAAGCACTGCTACATGTTTCAAATTTTAAGTGTTCAACCTTTTGTTTTCCAGTTCTCATAGTGGGTTAAATGTATAACAGTAACCTTTGTTTGCATAATGTTCATGTTAGGTACTGGCAGATAAGCAGACACTTGGGTAGGGTTAAACCACCTACTGGCATTATGTACCTGGGGTTAAACCCACATGGAGAGGCTTAAAATCTTGAGCCTATCATTAACACTGGGTTGAAACCACATCTCTGGGAATCAGCTCTCTAATACCTATGTATTTGATTGAAATTATTCTTTTTGTTTTTCTATTGTTTGGTTAAAGCCACAATTCATATGGAACAAAGTCAGTAGTTAGTGCCCTATACACACACCAATACAAGTTCCATTGGCTAGGATTTTAAATGTGCCCTTTTGCTGGGGGTTGATTGACTTTTGCAATGATGTTGAGTGAAATCCCATTAAAAAAGAAACTATGATTGGATTTTATTTTTTATCAGTAAGAACTTTTACAGTGCAGCCAACTTGTACAGTACTGAGCTAAAGTAAGTTGACATTCTTGATACAAAACTCAATCCTTGATCCTTGAAGGTATCAAGAATCAGTATTGGGGTTCAAGGCTAAAGTTTTGAGTTTCAAGAATCAATAATTGTGGATTGAGTTTCTAGATTCTTAAGGATCCCAATAACAGATTTCAGTAACAGATGTACAATCACTTATCCATTGTTGTTGCTAGGTATATATCTCAGAAACGCTACGAGGATGCTGTAGAGACAATTCACAATGGAGCTTGTTTATTCCTCAGACATAAACAGGTAATGCTTCTGGACACAACATGGTTTTGGCCTTGGTGAGAGTTAGAGGCAAAGGTTCAGACCTATAGCACGTGGTTGGCTGTCTGCAAAATGCTGTAATGATTCTTCAGTAATGTTCTTTTTTTAAATTCAGGAGGGGAGTGGTAATGATCTGGCAATGTTGATGCTGGAGTGTTTCCATGCAGCACAGTACCCTGTTGGAGATGATGCTTTGGATAAAATTAGAAGTATATTTGAACTTTATGAACCTGGTTCATTTGACAGACACGAATTTATGAGAACGGCGATAAAGTGAGTGATAATGATAGCTGAGTTAATCTTTTGTCTCACGATTGAGTTACAAAGATGTGGATCACGACGTTTCGACCGCTATACTGCTGGGGTTCATGAGGCGATGGTGTCGACTGGCTGCATGTGAGTATAAGAAGCACCGTGGCTGGTGGTGATTTGTGCGTTTCGATCCTCGCTTAGTTTGCAACTTGGGGGGGAGGAGCTCACTACGAACGCGTTAGCGTGATGAGTCAAGCAGGGGGTCGGGTGACATGCTCCGCTGGAAAATTAAAGTCCTCTGTGCTGGTTGAAAAGGTGAGAAGAAAGACAGTGAAGTAACAAAAAATAGTAAATAGCAAAAAATAGTTGAGGTTGCAATTTTTCGCAAAATTTGTAAAATTTGCAAAGTGGCTTTGCTGGCTGAAGAGATTAGAAGGAAGACAACGAAGTAACGAAAAATAGTAAATTAGTGAAAAATAGTTCAGGTTGTGATTTTTCGCAAAATTTGTAAAATTTGCAAGACGGCTGTGCTGGCTGAAGAGGTTAGAAAGAAGACAATGAAGTAATGATAGATAGTAAACAGCGAAAAATAGTTCAGGTTGCGATTTTTCACAAATTTTGCAAAATTTGCAAGGCGGCTGTGCTGGATGAAGAGGTTACAAAATTTCGCAAAGGGGCAATTAAACATCGTAAAAATCGTAAAATTTGCATTTGTGTTCAATCCTTGACATAAGTGCGGCGAAGAGCCTCCGATGTGCCTTTGACGTATGGCATAACCATAGTAGATTTAATTTTGGGTTCAGGTTCTTTAGTGGTTGTTCGTCCCTTGGTTTTCATAAGATTTTTTACAAACGAGACGTATGATTCACACCACCTGCAATCTGTAAAATGCGGTATTGTCAAGTGCCTGTACGATCGATCAAAACACCTCATAACAAAACCATCAGCTATCTCTTATGAAAAGAAACGCCTCTCATCGGTCCTTGTTTCCAACGGTTATCCATTTTCGTTTGTAAAAAATCTTACGAAAACCAAAGGACGAACAACCACTAAAGAACCTGAACCCGAAATTAAATCTACTGTGGTTCTGCCACACGTCAAAGGCACATTGGAGGCTCTTCACCGTTGCCTACAACAACAAGGCATACGGACTGTTTTCAGATCTGACGCAAGTCTTAGATCACACCTAGTGCGACCTAAGGACATTGTCGATCCGGTAAGACAAGTCGGAGTAGTCTACAAGATTCCCTGCAAATGTTGTAAGGTTTATATTGGAGAGATGGGAATATCTATGTATGAACGGATTAAGGAACACAATAGAGACATACGGCTTGCTCGAACCCAATCCTCTGCCGTTTCAGAACATAGGAACACGACCGGACATTATCCGCTCTGGGACGAAGTTAAATTTATTGACCGAGACCCACAATGGTACACCCGTAGGGTTAAAGAGTCTATTCACATAAGACTTCACCCTAACAACATCAACAGGGACAGTGGAATTGAAATTCCTGAAGCGTGGACAACAGCCCATCAGTACCAAAGCGGACTGCTGAGGGAACAATTTCTAGTCTGAACGACAAGGATCGAAATCCTCCAATCAACAACAGCCTAAGCAAGGATTGAAACGCATCAATCACCACCAGCCATGGTGCTTATTCTACTCACACGCAGCCAGTCGACACCATCGCCTGATGAAGACCAGCAGTATAGTGGTCAAAACGTCGGGATCCACATCTTTGTGACTCAATCATGAGACAAAAGATTAACTCTGCTATCATTTGAAACCACCATGATGAACACCTTTCATAATAAGTGAGTGATAGTCTGTACTTTTGCTTATGTTTAACAAAACTTGATTGTTTGCTATTTAAGCCTTGACAGTCAGAAAGGGGATTGCTGCAGTGAAAGGGGAAACCTACATGTAGCCTCTCACGCAGACATTTTTAGGGGGGTCATATTTCACCTCCTCCCCACAAATGCCTGCTAGCTGGAAATTTGTTTCCCACCACACAGCCAATCAGGTTTTACCTACTGAAATGTGTTGCAGTACAAATCAGTGAACTTGAGAGATTTAGCTGCTTAAACAAGCTTTGTTTTTGTGCCATGTGTTATAATTTCACCGCAACTACTTTCACTTTTCTATGATCTTTGTTTCTTTTACTTTGAGTTGGTTCCACTAATAAATGCTATGTACAGATTTCTAACTTGGTTGCATCTAAATTTTCTTTGTCTTTTCAAATTTTAAGTCCGTTGTAACACATTGTATGGTACAAGAAAAAAATTGGCTCCAGTGCTTTGTTACATTTTCTCAAAGGGAAAAACAAATATGTGGGAAGAGGAAGCCAGGTGCTCAGTTCTGATTGGTTAGGGTCAAACAGAAAGAAAATGATGTTGATTTTCAAGCAGGTGTTTGTGGGGAGGAGGTGAAATATGACTGCCATAAAAATGACTGTGTAGCATACAGCTGTACATGTAGCACTTTTTTCACTGAATTAGTTTGGTAATTACAGGTACATTACATTATATCGTCTGGAAATAGGGAAGAGGCTTTTTGGGTCTGCCATTCTTTTTTTTTTTTTTTTTTTTTTTTTTTGGGAATATTTTTTTTTTTTTTAAACAGAGTTTCACAAGACTAACATAGTTCTAGATAACGCTACTTACATTGCTAAAATGAGAAAACAAAACAAAAAAGAGAATAAAAGACACCAACTTACATGCAGTACTGAATAAAAATACATACACTACACTAAGTTACATGAATCATTACACTAACTACAAGAGTTCGGGAGACGTTAAAATTGTTTCGATACCAGCTACTGCTCTATCATTGGAAGCAGTGGATTCCATTTTTTATAATGAAAGTTTAACTTATTATTTTTTCTCGCAATGAAGCGTTCGGATTCGAAAGTTCTTTTAAACTTAGCAACTAGTAATGTTAAACATAATGCGGTCTTGGTTAGTTTACTACGATATATGAAATATTTACTTTCAAGGATAATATAGTTAAGTAGGACACCTCCGTGTAATGAGACTAAAATTCCGAATAAAATGTCTTTAATTTCAAAAGAATTAACGGATATTTTCATCGAGTTAAGCAATTCTTTCAATTCGCCCCAAAAACAACGTACTTTAACACAATAGAAGAAGAGGTGTTCTAAAGTCTCCATCTCATTTCCGCAAAAATCACACAGAGGAGATTCGACTTTTTTAAACTTAAACAACATGTCGTTTGTATACAATATTCTGTTTAATATTTTGTATTGGAATTCCCTTAGCTTTGTGTCCAAGGTAGTTTCATAAGGCAGTAAATATATTTTTTCCCAATCTAACTGAAAGGTATTTGTGTTGAAAATTTCGTTGTATTTCTTTTGTGCTGTTGGCGTGTTGGATATTTTGGAAATAAAACTATCATAGATTTCTTTTGAGTGGAGCTTCTCCAAGTTAGTAATTTTTTCTTTAATACGCAAATAAAAGTCACCTGGAATTATATTTCTCGTATTTAAGGGGACATAGAGTTTATTCGCTTTTAAAGTTTTCCGCCACTCTTGTGGAATTGCACTAAAAATACTAAAGAGTAAGAAATGTTCTGTTGGCGAAAGTATTGAATGTAATGGCTCCTTGTTGGACTTTAATTCTCCTCTTGAGTCACATAAGTCGCCAACTTTAACAATTCCGAAGTCAATCAGTCTTTGATTGTAAATTGATTTAGATTCAATACAAATAAAACGGTTATTCCAAATGACTTGGTTTGCTATTTCAGAGATTAAGAGAGGGTTATCCTGGCTGAGAGAGGTCCATGCCACTAAACACTCTTTGTAAAACTCTGGGAGTGCTATAGGAAGCCGTGGATAGCTGAAATTACAATAAAACAGGAATTTTCCCCCGACTTTTTTAAGGTAGAAATCTAAGAAGAAATTCCACGTAGCTGGCTTATGAGATAGGTACCTCTTGATGCAAATTATTCTTTGAGCCGAGATCATTGACTCAATATCAGGCATTTTTAAACCTCCTTTATCAATAGAGTTAATCAATGCAGTACGCTTTATTTTGTCCTTTCCTTTCCATACGAAAGAATATAATAAGGTGTTAATTTTCTTTATGAACTCTTTATTTCTTGAGATAAGGGTAACTTTATATAAAATCTTGGGAATAGCAAACGATTTAATGACTTGTATTTTCCCAAGTAATGTGAGTCCTCTCCAATCCCAGCAGTTTAACAATCCTTTCAAAGATTTCTCAATTGATTCGAAATTAAGCTTGTAGAAGAGCGAGTAGTTTTTTGTAAAATTGATCCCTAAAATTTTTATAACTTTGCTTATTTCATTCACCCCCAATTCTGAACTGCTGATGTTCATATTTCCGAGTAGGAGGATTTCTGCCATTCTTGATATTTTCTGAAAAAGGCATTTAATTAGGTATTTTAGAATTGTTAATTCAAGTCTTATTTATATGTTATTTTGATATCTTATGTAAGGCACAGTTGAATATTTTTGTAGAAACTGCACAGTATAAATTATTATTATTATTATTATTATTATTAGTATTATTATTATAAAAAGAGAAAATAAAATAGTAGATAGGGATGGGAAAGAAGGCTTTGAGCTGTCTAAGAATTCTATTAATTGTGAAACTGAAAATCGAGAGGGAATCTGTTTTTAATGTGGCATACATATAAGTTTGCATGTGGGTACAAGAAAAATAGAGAAGGAACCTATTTTCCAAATACTTTTCTCCCTCTCTTTTCTTCAGAGCATCTTGCCTTCAGCTTATTTGCAACCATTATTCATTCATTCAATCCCAGGAATTTGGTTGCAGTAACAAAATTATAATGCTGGTTATGCTTGTTGCCCTTTCAGCATTTTTTCTCACTGCCAGTTGCTTAAAAAAACAAGTTATGAGAAGGAAGCTAATTGCTGTTCAAAATTAATAAATCGTTCCACTCGTGTAATAATAAATATAAGGAAAACAGTAAGAAGAATGTGCATGTTCTTCATTCTTTTTCAGATGGACATCAGATACAGACCCAGCCCTCAAATATGGACACCCTGATCTCCATCTTATATGTGCACATAGATTTTGGAAAGGTACAGAAGAGTGTTGTGTTTAATTCTGTTTCCTAACAAAGAGAGTGAAAGGTTGTTCTCATATTCTCTCTTAACTAAAGTAGGCTTTGGTAGATTGTGCCCGAAAAAAAAAGCATATTATGCTTTTAGCAGTGCTCATATTTTTTTAGAAATTATGCCAAAATTATGCTACTTTCTGAAAATTATGCTCTCTGTCACTGAAATTATCCAACTTAGATTTTAAGGAAAATAAAGATCACCAGTAGCTTAACTCTATCAATTTTGACTTAAATGAACATTCATATAGTCCACCTTCCAGTCTTACAGTCTTCAGCATCGCAAATATGCATGTGCGCACCTCGAAAAGCCAAATGATTAACAAATGATATCAAAATCAACCGTTTCTGAGTTCTGAATCAGGGTCAGAAAGTTATAGCCTGCATACTTGTTTTAGACGCCATCCAGGCAAAGCCCTCAGTTCAGCATAAAGACAACTATGCATGTTGTTAATCTCTGTGTTATCGGTTATTGTACTGAAGCATTACACAAAGTGCTGAAAGGGCTGGAAGTGCTGGAAGTGGATGTACTCGAGGACGATGCCATCTTTGATCTGAGGCCTGAGGGGCCGAGCCGCCAAGCCATAAGCAGGGTGGCCTGAGGAGAGTCGCAGTCTCTCAGATATGCACAGGGTCACCTGGAGTCAGCCGGACCATATTTGACCTTGGGCCTTAGCACAGACCTCAATATTTTCCAAAAACAATACAGAAATAAAATACAAACTGAATTATTCTAGAACTATGATGGGTGTTTTTTTGTTTTCAATGCATAAAAGCTCAGATTATGCTAGCAGTGCTAAACTGAAATAAAAGCTTAAAATAATGCTCGTTTTGCTAAATTATGCTTAATTAAATTATGCTAGCACAATCTACCAAAGCCTAAACTGAATTAAGTTTGGAATAATTCAATAGTTTTAGAGTGTGGTTGTACCTACAGTACCGGTTAAAGGTAAGTTGACAGTCTCTTTCGAGTCTCGATTCTCGACTCGATCCTCGATACTCGATTCCTGCGAGTTTCGAGGATCGAGGCTCAGCCATCGAGAATCGAGTCGAGGATCGCGTCTCGCAAGATCAGAGAGAATGAGCTTGTCGCTTGGCTGATCACTTGATAGACCTCTCGAGCAAATTGGGGATGACATCTTGAAAAGCAACTTCAGCTACTCGAAGGAACGCAAACGATGCAAGAGTAGTTGTTCAGTACGCGATATGTTTCTAAATGTGATTCAACCTCTTTGACAGATGGGCAGATTCGCAGAAATCAACGCTTGAGAAAGAACAGAATGGCCAAGGACTGACCACGCCACTACAATATCTCCCAATAAGTAACAGATATTTGATGAATAAAACTTGGCCGACTGAGCGTTGCATGTTTTTGTCACAGACACGCATAATTTTAAGATGAAATTCGATACGCGTACGTGTCAATACATGTGTTCACTAATGGTGCTCGTTCGTAACTTTATTTCGTTGAAACAGGATTTTCTTCGACCGTTCTTAGGAATAAATTTTACAATGTAACTCCTCCAAACTTGAAACACAAATGTGTGTAACTCGTTATGGTATGCAAATTTTCTGTTCTCACATGCGGTGTCTGTCAAGTCTATTTTTATTCAATGTTTACTTTGCGCTATTTTTGGCCGAAGAGTGAAGATCATCTCGGCGACGTTTCTATCCAAATTATACACGTATTTCACTTCGGATGTTTCCTCAGAGTTTTACTAGTGTTCCATCGAACGTTTGTCAATTTTTTTATTTCAAAGGCGACGAGCGATTTTCGAAGTTGGCCTCGTACATACGATAAGCTACTATGTCTTGTTTGCGTCCTCGTGGTCGATGAGCGCGGGTTTGTCGAAACTTGAAAATTTGGTTTATCAAACGGAGTTGATAATGTAAATTGACCACCGTACAGGGATTCGATTAGCTGACGTTTCGAGCGTTAGCCCTTCGTCGGAGTGAATCGAGGAATTGTGGGTTGTGTATGGTTTATACAAACAACACATGTCGATCTCTGGCCTTTCCCTACATCAAGGTACCACGGAAAGCTGTAAAAATCTCGAACAAAAACTGATCTTTCAAATTGGCACTCTTAATCCCCACGGTATCAACGAGCGCTTTTCATTCAATTAATTTATTCCTGTTTTTCACGTTACCATGTTACCACCAATAGCGTAGCTCCATTTTCTGTATATAAACCATACACAACCCACAATTCCTCAATTCGCTCCGACGAAGGGCTAACGCTCGAAACGTCAGCTAATCGAATCCCTGTACGGTGGTCAATTTACATTATCAACTCCGTTTGATAAACCAAATTTTCGTGTTTCACTCCCCCACCGACACAGCACCACAGTTTCTTTAGAAACTAATCCCCTTTATTCATTTGTCGAAACTTGTTCGATCAATCACGCCAGCCTTGAATTCCTTACGCTTGCGAAGCGGCTACTGGCTAGCGACTACACTATTCGCCTACTTGTACGCTGTGCATTTTCGTCGACAAATAGCCCGCTTTCTCGAAATTTTGATCGCTTTTGATGACAGTGTCCGCAATGAACCGCAGCGATCTTGATTCGTTGCGCTTATGAACGAGCGGCCATATGAACGGTTTAAAATTGAGCATCGGAATTTTTATGTAGAACAGCACAACGCTGTGACCACGAGTTGAGTTGAGACTGTCAACTTACCTTTAACCGGTACTGTAGCCTTACATCTGAATTGAATTGAATTCACTGTTGACTGTAGTTTTGCAGTGAGGGCCGCCATCATCAAACCATAAGTGACATTGAGAAAAAATTCACCAAATTTTTGTAAAGAGTACTGTGTGGTTAGAGAAGTAAAGTGACGTGACGTGACGTGACATGACGTGACGTGGCATGGCGTGGTGTGGTGAGTGGTTTAGAAACCTCCAGAAATATTCAGCATTTGTGATATTTTATAGGTCATAAGATGTAAGATGTTTTTGTGAGATCATCATTAATGGTGAGTTTCTGTTTTTCATTTTGCCACAGAAAAAAACTTCAGTGATTCACAGTACCACTTCTTGTTTACTTCGGATGGACAGCAGTGTGCAACAATGTTGATAGAAAATGCTACCACAAAAGGATTTCCTGGAGAGGCTGATTTATTTGTTGCACAAGCAGTTTTACAGTATGTGCCACTCTGAATTATTTCTTTAAATTTTGTGATATCTTTACAGTGCTAAATGTCAACCTCTTGATGACTTGTATTTAAAGTGACCATTCTAAATTCATGGATGATCTGTAGAGCACCCAGTGGTATTAGCTCCTTGTTTGATTTTGAGTATTTTTGAGTTAAAGGGATCCAAGGTGGTGGCATGCAGAAGTAATGGCATGAGTCATTCATTATATGTTCAGTGTCCCATTCTATTGAATGGAGCAGGGTTGGCGCAGTGGTGAGAGTGCTCGCCTTCCACCAATGTGTCCCGGGTTCGATTCCCGGACTCGGCGTCACAAGTGGGCTGACTTTGTTGGTTCTCTACTCTGCTTCGAGAGGTTTTTCTCCGAGTACTCCGGTTTTCCCCTCTCGCCAAAAACCAACATTTGATTTGATTTGATTTGATTTAGAGTTAATTGGTAAATGAAGAGCTACTATGTAGAGATGTTGCCAATAAACCCATTATTATTATTATTATTATTATTATTATTATTATTGATCTCAAGGGAAACTGCTTTGGACTGACTGTATAACCTTCTAGTGTATTGTTGTCATAAACATAATGATGTTGAAGTCCAGACTTCAGTTGTTTGAAGAGAGAATACCGTATTTACTCGTGTATAAGTCGACCTTTTATGACCTAAAACTCAGCCCAAAAAGTTGCCCTCGACTTATACACAAGTCATAGCGAAAGAGCCAACCTGAGAGCCGAGAACTATCACTCAATTAACATAACAGTTGTCTAAAATCAGCATAGCATGAAAACGTTTACAAGCAAGTTTCAATCATTTGTTTGGTTGGCTTGCTGGGCATCTCTTGTCTACAATTTTAAAGTTTGAAATAAAAAGTGTAAGTGGTTTAAAAACAAACCCTACAGGACTCGTTTTCCAACATATGTTCTATGCAACACGTGGAGTTATTTAGTCACCAGTACCCTACAAATTCATAGCTCGGTTACCAAGTTTTTCCAAATAGGTGTTGTTTATCAAGGCAATTTTCCCCAGCGATTTTTGAAGTTCTTTGTTGTTCCTATGGTCTACTAAAGTTCCTTCCCATGTCAACACTAAGAGAAAGGTTAGTTTAACACGAAAAGATTTCATTTTCAACACGGTTCACTTCCAAATTTATGAAAGCTTCCCCGAGTAATCCAAAGTGTTCGTGTGCACAAGTTACAGTGTAGAAGTGCTAATAAACACAGTTGCATCTTGTTCTGCTTTTTTGTCCTCTACATGTATTTCTGCCAAAAAATTCTCAGAAGTATAGATTAAGTTTTTGAAACAATTCTATCGATCTGAATTTTAACTTTTAGCCAGAAATGAAGAAAAACCGTTTTTCCCCCTGAAATTGGGGGGTCAACTTATACATGAGTTCAACTTATACATGAGTAAATACGGTAACTGTATCTGCAGATAAGGTGCTATCCAGCAGGTAACTTGCATCAGTTGCACTGCCTTTTATCTGCTGGATAATGACTTAACTGCTGGATAGGGTTATCCGCTCCTTGAACAACTGGGGCCAGGTTGAAGGGTGGTGGAGGCAAATTGTGATGTGCCAGGCCCAAGATCTTAGAGAAAGTTCAAGCTCAATAGAGTTAAAGATAATTTTATGACAGTGTTTCCTGGTCATGCTAATGAAACTCTGGACCACAAAAGTGTTCTCTAGACATTCCACTCTTTTATCTTCTTGGCAGGTTTCTTTGCTTGCAGAACATTATGACAGCCAGTGTAGTGTTCTTCAAATACACAGCTCAGCATCCGGATTTCTCTGGTTTAGGACCTCCATACCAAAAGCCTCTTCTTAATTTTGTGTGGTTCTTGTTACTGGTTATAGAGAGGTTTGTACAGTACCTTGCATTGTTACTAAAGTAATTAAATTCATTCGTGAAAAAAATGATATATAGATTTAGCCAAGCCTAAAAGCAGAGCTCCACGATTATTATTTTTTTACTAGTATTGAGTAACCTCGCATGGCTTTCCTTACGCCGATATTTTATGTTTAGAGCAGTCAACCGTAATTGACCGTGGTTAGAAAACCTCAAAACATTAAACATTACAAGAAAACAACACATGAAGTTTTGACCGTTTAGCCTCCTCTTTCAACACAGCATTTATTCTTAAATGGCTTTCCATGTTTGATCAAGATCAACATTTTCATCTTACATTTCACGTTACAAACAAATGTTTGATCATTTAATTTTGCCACCCCAACCAACAAAACGTGCACAGCCAGTAAAAAGCAACCAAATGAACCATATCAAGCCGAAAATTTTAGCGATAATACGCAAAAAATCGTTATGTGGACTCACTCTGTCTAGTGTTTGGTCAAACATTGTTTGTGCGTTTAGTCACCCAACTTTATGTTTGACAACTGATGATGTTGGATGAAAATGTGTGATCATTTAGCCGGGGCTTTAATCCTTAATTTTACAAGGACTCCTTGCGATTACGTGTTAATAAGATAAGGGCAAAAGTTTCGCTGTTGATGCACCGAGGTAGAAAAACAATCAGCCAAGCAGAGTAAAAATACTTGTTCGCTTGCAAACAAAACAGAGCACCAAAACAAACAAACAATTCAACTACTTCTTTGCCTCCAAAACGAGTACAGATGGTTGTTATTTATATCCAGTCGAGAGAAAAAAACAAGTTTCATTCCTGAACACAAGTAACAATGATTAAACCAAGTGTTAAGCTTCAATTTATTTAATTTACCTCACTGTCCTGTGTTGTAGAGGTTTCTACCACTTGAAAATACATAAGCTTCAGTGAAGTAAAAACAAGCATCCGCAAAAATAGCAAACCGTTTGTCCAAGAAAAGAGCTTCTTCCACAGAGTTTGAGCTACTCATTCCTTCCATTAATGCTGGTGAACTGTTAAGTGACCTTTCTTGGTGAGATGCAAGATGCCGCGGCAAAGTGAAAGCCCTTGAAGCGTTGAATTAATTTGTTTTCAACCACACAATCAATCCAAGTTTGATGCTTTTCCTGAGAAAAATCTTTCCCTCTTCCCTTTATCACTTGAAAATTCACCTTCCAGAGTATCTTTTGAGAAGTTCTTGAATTTTATGCCTTTTACACGAATTAAAAGACAAACTTCGATTGAAGAAGGTGAAGTTGTTTTGATCAAAATGAAGAAACCAACTGAATGTGAAATTACGAGCCGCAGAAAGCACGCGAAAAATTAAGCCTCATTTTGGTTTGGGTGTCCCACACCTGACTTGAGCCTGCGATCCAATCGAAAGCAAGAACCTGGTCAGCGGTCAACTTCAAAAAAAACAGCTGACCTCGATGAGGTCTTAATTTGAGCCCGCGATTTGGTCACATGACACTGGTCAGTGGATACCTTGTTTTGACAGGTGTCAATTGGCTATAAGATGGATGTCCTTATGGATGTCCAGTATCAAAGACGTACGCTGTAAACTAGCTGGTCAGCTGGGCCAGGTGGAGTATGGCCGCCATTTTGGATTATTATGATTATTATTAGGATATTATTAATTATTGGGCAATGTCGTCGTCGTGTGGATGCGCCCACAAGCAATACCACTAGCCATGATTACCATGAGAAAAGCAGTTGATGGGTTTCTATAGGTATGGTGCTCCGCTTGGTGGCCCTTTGGGCCGCGGAGCTCCGCTAATATTCAAAGTAAAGGTTTGTTGACTAAAACAAGAGTTGCTCCTTGCTTCTTTGCTCTTTGTGGCTGCAATGTTTCTGCAGAGCTTTTTGTCATTGTCCAAGGTCCAAAGGTTACTATGCCTTCATGCTATGACCAATCTTTTTCCAGTCCATGGATGAGAATCTAATAAGTGACCATCTAAAAAACAGCTCTCAGAGCAGTTCCTTCCTCTGGTTACCAGTATACAGTTGAACCTGTATTAAGCGACCCTGTATTAAGTGGTCACCCTCTATTAAGCGGTCAGTTGTCAAAGTCCTGAAAATTACTTCCTTTAATTACTGTAATTTTGACCTGTATTAAGCGGTCACCTCTATTAAGCAGTTGCAGTCACCCTTTACTAAGTCCCAATGAGCTGTTTTTATTGTCTTGACCTGTATTAAATGGTCACTTTGCAAAAGGAAACCATGGCAATGGAATGGGGACGACAAGTATCTCCTGAAACAGTCAGGAAATGCTTTCAGAAAACCAGGCTCTACCTGGAAGGAGAGGATGAAATAAATCAACTTCATCAGTTCTAGTGATGCTGTGATACGTCTCAGCCAAAGAGCAAATTGAGATATGCTTTGGTAACATCTATAGCTCCGATCCAAACTGGAGGAACACAACTCAGGATCAATTGCTTGGCTTTGAGGAGGACGTAGTTGATGATGAAGTGATGATTATCTCAGTAGAGAGGAGACTGCCAATATTCAATGAAAGGTCTTTGGAGGTGGAGGACGAGTTTGATGTCGAATTAAAACAACCAGCTATAAAGACAGTATTGGAGGTGGCAAACATGGCAGGGCAACTGAGAGACTTTGCTCAGTTTAACGGACGCCAGGAACTTTCTCTGGTGTTAAGCAAAGTGAATGACATACTTAGCTATATTAAACTATGGAAATCCAAACAACAGACATTGATATCTAATTATTTTTGTTCTTAGGACAAATAGGTTTAAAAGACAAGACTGAAAAGGTTCGACTGTATTACTTTTCAAGTTCTCATGTCAATTACATTTTCAGGAGCAGCACTATCTTGCGGCCACTTAAGTCATCTGTTTTAGTCATAAAACAGTTACACTCTCTTTCAGTGGCTACTTTTGCATCACCTCAGCTGTGAGAAACTGATATTTTAGCCAGGCTGTTTGAAGTTTAAAGTGGTTTTATATTTTTCACAGGAAAGGCAGTCTAAGTCAGTTTACAGTGCTGTGTGAAAAATATCAACCATCCATAGAAAGAGATCCAATATATAAGGAGGTAGGATCTGTTGTGTTGTAAATTCTTTGACTATCAATGAAATTAGTTGAGTTGGTATGGACAATCAGAGTGCCAGTGTTGAAATCCATGAGGTGTTTGGTAGATGCCCCTCTCTGACTGCAACTGGAGTTGTTTAGCAGCTTGTTTAGTTTTAAGCCCTTACCACTGATTTATGTTTGTCACTTGTTTCTGTTAGTAAAGTGCCTGTTCAACTAGCTGAGGGCAAGCAACATGTTTACTTATTCTCAACAAAGTTTGTTTCTGACTCAAATTAGAAAGACATGTTGTAATACCTTGATGTGCTAACCATGTGTTTCTCACTCCATGCTGCAGTATTTAGATAAGATTGGTCAGCTGTTCTTTGGACTTCCTCCAAAGCCATCGAACAGAGGAATGATGGGTGGTGTCTTAGGTTAGCACTTAGAGCATTTATTTTTACTCAGGATACTGTAAGTATACCGAGTTATAAAATGTGTTAGATTTCAGTCTTTTTTTTCTCCTGTGCAGCAAAATGCACAATACAATTACGTTCCGGTGTTTTGATTGGCCAATGCACAATAGCAGGCACGTGGCAGTGTGTTCATTGGTTAAAGCAAACCACATAGTCCAAAGGTTGAAAGGCTAACATCACGCGACAGTTGTTTGGAAGTTATGCAAATTCACCGTGTTTGAGTTGTGAAGCTAGATATTTTAATACAGCACAGTCTGTCCCCATGAAAAGGTTTGCCGAGTTTTAAGAAAGTTTTGTAGTGCTTATCAGCTAATCAATATCACAAGTCGAATTCGAATGCTGTGACAGTTCTTTATTTAGAAAAATTGCAGATTTGCACAAAGTTGTTTTCATAATGTGATACCTTCCATTTAATATGTGACTGCAAGTGAACACTCAAGGTTAAATAATCCACTTCGACTGCCGGAACAAATTTTCCTGCACATATCTTTGTAAAGTTGTGAAGCTAGATTTAAATACAGTACAGACTGTCCACATGAAAAGTTTTGCCGAATTTAAGACAAGGTTGGAAGCCTCGCACATGCTGTGAGTATCGACTCAAATTAGAACGTTGTGACAGTTCTATATTTAGAAAATTGCAAAGTTGTTTTGATGTAATCAAATCACAACTCGATAGCTTTGACAGTTCTACATTTAGAGACAAGTTTGCGAATTTTTGGTTTTCACGTGACATCAGGAAAAAACTAAAATTAAACATTTACATTTTTTACCTTCATGAGGTAAATAACATTTTAAGGATATATCTGCTGGCCTGTTTTCAGCCAAGTAACACGCTTTGTTTTGAAAATAGAGCAGTTTGAATTTCGAGTTTTTTTACAATGCGTGCTTCTGAGAAACATGTCACATACACAGAAACGATTCACCTTGTGTTTTCGAGTTTTGAATTTCCAATATGTTAAGAGAAGTGTCTATGCGAATGTTTTCAAGCTTAGCTGATAGAAAAAATGTTTTGAGAGAGTCAAAGTTAACTCCAGATGTTGCCACTTAATTTAGAAGTAAACAATGACAGCTGATGACGAATATGGATGGCAACCCTCAAAACAACAAAAAGGCCTTAAGTGAACCCAAAAGCAAACCACTAGCCGGGTAGTTTTTGAGAATCAGAAAGCGTGTGTCCGGCTTCTGCAGCACAAAAGTATCCCGAGTAAATGCTCATAGAGCGTCTTGTTTGATGTTTCAGTATGTTCCCACTCTCATAAACACCAACTATCGCTAATCACTTGACTAGGAACTCTTTTCCTTGGATAGTGGTTAGAGTGATTTGCTAGTGGTCATCCCTAACTCTGAAATAAATTTTTGCATCCTTTGAATGTCACAGTGGATGCCTTATATAGTATGTACCAGCACCAAGGTACATTTCATCAACAGCCATAATTTGCTCTCTGTAACAGAGAGAGTCTCTAAGCTATGAAGTTTCTTTCATTAATTCTTCGTCAATGGGACTTGATTATCTTCACATCTGCATTACTCAAGTAAAGAACAAGGTATCCCTTAAAGGAGCATCGTCACAATATTTTGGGTCATCATTACAGAGACAAAAAATGCATTTAAATAATGCAAAAAAGTGACATAACAAATAAGGGAAGATAAGAACCAAAGAGACAAGAATAAATGCAAATTTGGCAAGGATGGTGAAGGATGGAGAAGATTGAAACGGATTACTTTTTGAGAAATTTAGCCTAAATGTTTTGCATTATTTAAATGCATTTTTTTATCTCTGTAATGATGACCCAAAATATTGTGACTGTGCTCCTTTAAAGGGGCTATGTCATGAGGTTTTGGTCTGAATTTAACAAGCCTGGCACAGGAGATGTTTATACCGATGGAAACTCAAAATAATGCTCCAGTTTTGTTCAAAACTACTCTACTAGTGCAGTCAAATAAAAAAGAAGACTCCTTGTCTGTGGATTGTCAAGATGGAAATGGATTGCAACTTGTAAAAAAGTGGGCCAGTGTTTTCAAGTTTCAGCTCTCCTGTCTAATAAGAACCTTTATAAGCTGATGTGTTGGTCTTCTTTAACAAAACAACTGTTTGTCTTTCTGTTGGAGATCTAAAACCAGTTTGAGTATAAAAATGTTCTTAGTCTTAAATTAACCTGAATTTTGCCTCAAGACCACAAAATAACAGTGACATTCCCTTTAATTGTTGGTAGGTGTCAACTGTCCTTTTACTACAGTTCTGTAAAGTTCTGAACTTACTACTCTGTGATAGTGACAACTAAAAACGTTTTAATAATAACAGTGTTTTTGCTTTATTTTTGTTGGCATTGAACCATTTTGTACATATCCTTAAAATTAATGTTACTAAACAACAGTAAACATAGTATTGATAAAGTGAGATTGAAATTTGAAGCCATGAGAGCTTGCTTTGGTGCACCAATTTTTATAATGAATCATAGGAATTTGGCTCTGTTGATTAAAGGTTAAGTAATATCCTTATTTTTTTTCCAGGGGACTTAATGCAAAGTTTAATAGGCGGTGACAACAGTAGTGCAACAACTTCAAGTTCAACGTTTATTGAGTCAGAAGAAGTGGACTAGTACACTGTGTTCAGATTTTTACATTCTGCTGTGGATAGATGACAAAGCAAGACCCAACCTGCAGCTTACTGGTCTTAAAACATCCCAGCTCACCATAGATTTATAGACTGAAGGGCAAGTGATCTCAGGAGCTGGTGGCATGAGTTGTCAAGCCAAGACCAATAAAATATCTGGGCGTATGTTTCTCATTTAATAATTCAATAAGAAATCAACAACAAGTCATAAATTAGTTGGACAAGCACATAACAGTCTATAATTGGCCCAGGCCTTAAGTTGTGTCCTCCATAAAAGGCGTTATAGCAGAGAGCTGAAAATTCCACATTGTTCAAAGTGTTGTCTTTTTCTGGATAAAAAGTGAAAGCAGGAATTTTCTGTCTTGTCAGTCCGATGTTCTTTAAGGGCTTTGAAGGCATAAAATTCATCTGTTTTCATTGTTCCTTGAGATGACAACTTAGAAATACATGTACTGTCAGACTCTAGGAGCATTAAATACACTAGAAAAATCTGTTAAAACATTTTGTAGTTGTTGCCTTCCAAACTAAGGGATTGTATTTTTTTCAGGTAGTGTAACTTTCCTGTGAAAAAGTGTCAATCTTTGCTTATTTTGTTAGGAGGACTCAGATGAATGTGAGCTCTCATGAGTAAATTGAAACCCTGTCCTGTGACACACCCTTGTCATGGTTACCCATAAAGAGCTCTGAAACTATGTGTATGATGCTTTTTATCCCAATTCCTTTTTATTGCATGTTAGGACCTGTGGGTCATATGGACGGGATTACATTTTATTCTAAATAATGCAGGATTTGGTTTTATAACTTCTTTTCCAGTTGGCACAGGTTGATTTACTATTAATTCTCTGGAAAAGGGTTTTAATAACTAGCTTCACAGACTGTTGTGGGGTTGTTGGTGGGAAGCAAGGTTAAAGTGCAAGTCAAATGAGCAAAGGTGTTATCATATTCTTGCAAAGCAGGAATTTTGACAAACTATGGCTGCCTTTGTCCATGGCCCAGATGTACAAAGTTTGATTAAGCTAATCCCAAATTAGTGTGACCGTTGATTCCACTGTTAATAAAAATGCGAAATTACTTTTTAACTTGAACTTTATCTCAGTTTGAATGTAAAATTAGTTTTAAAAAACATTCTTAACGAGCGAGATGAAACTTTGGTGAACTCTTAATCTTGGGTTAGCATTAATCAGCTTTCAAACAGAAAGGCTCAGATGCATGGTGTAACACTGCATAACAATACTGAAGTATAACTGGATGCTACTTTTTGTAGCAATTCATGCAAAAATTCAGCAGTATTTATATACTGCCTATTCGGTTTGCAACTACCAATCTAGCCTGGAAAAATTTGTTAAAAATTGTTTCCAAGGAATATAAACTTTTGCAGTAAACTACGATGGTTGTGGCATTTTATAACAACTTCACTCCTGAGGCCTTCCAAGAAGTAGAAGCGACAAGTGACATGGCTCTGAAAACAGGTGACAATCTTTTCACAAAACACCAACAACCAACAGAAATTGGCAGAAAATATGCAACAGTTTGTGACAGCGACAATTCACTTTCCATTCCTCTTTGTTTTCTTTGCAACAGCGACATTTGTCCCTAATGAAAGAAGTGACAGACAGTCGTAAACAAGCAACAAAGTGGCACCAGACCACCCCTTAGAAGGCCTCACTCCTAGGGTCTACTTTCTCCTTGCTGCTGGGGGCTGGATGGAGAGAGCTCTTCCTTTCAAGTTATTTTAATGAAGAGAAGAGAGTGTTGTGCAAAATGTAGTGAAAATGTTTCAGATTGAAAAATTATTAAGTCTTTTGACTCTTCTTCCATTCCATTACTTTTGCCATCTTAAAAGAACAGAGGTAATAACTGAAAACTAAACATTAGTCAATTATTTTGAAAATAAAGTGTAAATAAATTATGCTTTGGAAATTTAAGAGATTTTTTATGATTTGCTGTCAGTGTCTGTGGATTTATAAAAAAGCGTATTTTCTGTAGTGGTTGCCAGGTGTTCAAGGAAGGTTATTTGATCCAGTCCATGTATGTTTGTAATTTCAATGTTGTAGTCAGTTTGCAAGGGAAGAAATTATTTTTCCTAGTGTTTGTGGGAGCAGTATAGATCTACGGTATTTCTCTAAAATTTCTAGAGTGATGGTAATATCTGTGGCTCAAAGAATGGAAATGTGGTGATCGGTAGCATGATTTGGGAAAGCACTAAAAGACAGCAATGGAAGATGTTTACCGTCCGATTGGCCAAAAAATACTGTAAAAGCTCTATTAAGCCCCTCATCTCTATTAACCCCACCTCTCTAATAAGCCCCCCGTTTGGTAGTCGGTTTTTCTAATAAGCCCCCCCCCTCCCCCTTTTGTGACATGAGCTTTTGTAATTAGTCCCTCCTATTCCATCTTGTGAAATCCACTTTATGCGGCCCAGTTGGTTTGTTTTTAGACAAATATACACTCAAACACAATACTGTTTGCTGCTCTGTATTAAATAGTAAAGTTTCACTGCAGTAGTTTGAGTTTTGTACAATTTTAAGACGAAAACAACTTGTTTAAGATTTGAAATAAGCCCCCCTCTCTAATAAGCCCACCCCCGTCAATGAGGCCTGCAATTAAATAAGGCCCCCAGGGGGTTAATAGAGCTTTTAGGATAGGTTGCTAGAAATTTACTTTCTGCTCAGTGGCAGTGGGATCCCTCTGGTTTGGCCACTGTGGAGAAATTTGAGTTAAGTGAAAGAAACGTTTGCACAATATTTTGAAAATAATTCCCAAAAGATTCCAGCACCTTATTTTGTTATGATAGCAGAATTTCTAAATACCTTTCACAGGAATCCCTAAAAACATTAGTTCATGCTTTCGTTATGTCCAGACTCGATCATTGTAATAGCCTGAAAACGTAAAGCTTGTGGGATGTGGCTGCAGTGACAAGGATACTTCACAAATTAATGTGATCAAGTAAGCTGAAGCCACTCTAAGGGCACTAAGGCCACAAGGTAGCAGGCATTACCCCTTAAATCTACCAAAGCAAAGATTGAGCCCAAGCATTAGCAGCCATGGACAGCTGTTTCGGCCTTGTTAGACCTCATCAGCATGGCATAGCCATGAGCCTGAGTATTAGCTATGCCATGCTGATAAGGCCTAACAAGGCCGAAACAGCTGTCCATGGCTGCTAATGCTTGGGCTCAATCTTTGCTTTGGTAGATTTAAGGGGTAATGCCCACTACCTTGTGGCCTTAGTGCCCTTAGAGTGGCTTCAGCTTACTTGATCACATTAATTTGTGAAGTATCCTTGTCACTGCAGCCACATCCCACAAGCTTTACGTTTTCATTGCTTGTTTTATTGATATGTGGGTACTTGAGCCTGAGTATTAGCTATGCCATGCTGATGATGCCTAACAAGGCCGCAACAGCTGTCCATGGCTGCTAATGCTTGGGCTCAATCTTTGCTTTGGTAGATTTAAGGGGTAATGCCTGCTACCTTGTGGCCTTAGTACCCTTAGAGTGTCTTCAGCTTACTTGATCACATGAATTTGTGAAGTATCATTGTAATAGCCTACTTTGTGGCCTTCCCAAATATCATATAAGTAAACTTCAACGAGTATAGAATGCTGCAGCCAGATTAGTAACGGTCACAAAACACTAGAAAGTAGGTATGATCATATCACACCAGCTTTATAAAACCTTACTGGCTACCTGTTTTACCGCAACTATTTTAAAATTTTAATTTTCTTCTTGGGGGGGTGGGGTGGGGGAATGGTCAATTGTGTATTTTTAGGATTAGGTTTTTTTGATATTCCTTATAGTTATTGTATTTTAATTTATATTTTTTTTAAATTCATGTAAAACGTTGTTGTTCATTTTACAAGGCGCTATATTAAGTAAATAAATTGTTATTATTATTTATTATCAAGTTATCAACAATAACAAAATTTGTTGACTTATATTACGCAGTTTCAATTAGTTTTGTGATGATCAACTGCGCGTTACGTCGAGTTATAACTGTACTTATTGGCATCATTTGCATTCATGTGTAATATACTATCCCAAACACGTGTCCTTTAAAATTTGACCCAAATATTGAACCAAAGTCATTCCTCCCTCCTACTGGTAGTCAACCGACAGTCTCCTCCGCACTCCGCAGCCGTACTTTGTGTCGTCACGCAACGAGGACACAAAGAACGACTACCTTCCCCACCCTGCTGATTTTGTTTCTGACATCCCATAATAAAACTAAGTATAAAATCTCGTGGGGCTCTTGCTTCTTCCTTCTCAGTCGCACAAAAACATCACGTAAGTAGTGTGAAACTTGAAGGCACAATCTTGGTCCATCCACGGTTATGTTTTTCGTTTCGAGGAGTTTTGTGATTCTTTTCAGAAACGTTGATCTGTATCTAGTCATTTTAATTCATTTTTGTGTAGTTCATGCAGAGATTTTGCAATAAAAATGTTAGGAAAAGTGTCCCCATTGCGAAGTGAATGTTGAAGTGTCACGAGGGAGACAAAAATGTTTTGTTATTGGCAATTTGTCCTCGAGAAAATGATTAAACGAGAGCTGAAGTTGATTACAATGAAAGAGCCTTGACTAGAAATGTAAGTACCATTCGTTAATTGCGAGGTCAGCTAAAGAAGTCTTCGTTTTTTTCTCCAGCAAATGGCGGATTCGGAACCAGCCGGTGGTGGTCGCGGAGGTTTTCGTGGTGGATTTGGTGGCCGAGGCCGTGGAAGGGGCCGCGGTAGGGGCCGAGGACGCGGTCGTGGAAGGGGTAAAGCCGACGACAAAGAGGTAATATAAATAATTTCTTCTTACTTGGTTGAAATTTCTTATCTTTGGAACTGTGTGATGTGTAAGGTGGGGTCTCTTCCTTCCCGGAGTATCCAATCGATAACAGGGTAGGGTAGCAAGTGCCCCAAACTAACATGTCATATGTGGCACTAGGAACAATACTTCTGAAATAAGTAACTTCCAGGACCTTGATGATAGTGAATGATGATGAAACCTTTATTTAAGTGTCATAGTTGAGGACATAACAGGTAGGATCCTCAGGTGCTTAAAATGCTTAACTTTCTGGCTACAGTTCTTGCAGACAGAGTCAGTCTGCGGCTCTCAGGATAGCTCAGAGTCGTGACTACCCCTAGGCAAAGACTCAGTCAACATAACTTCAGATCTTATCTCCAAGAATAACTGGTTTCAGTGGGCTGCAAAAACTATTTCTAGTGATTAGCATGACCTATCACTTCCCACTGTGAATAGTTAACTTATTATGTCTACACCAATTCTGTATATCCCCCAATATGTGATTCAGTGCATCACACACAATATCAACTGTTGCAAAATGTGTACATAATTAGTATATACCACACAAGTGAATAGTGCTTTTCACGTGCTCTGATTGGTTAACTTGGAGGTGATTAGCAGAGTACTATTCACTTCCGAGCAGCCAGTGTGCAAGATTTTAAAATTTTTGACCGCTTGTCGGTATATTGTCACACACAGAATAATGTTTTGGTCTGCCAATCATTCAGCTTGTGTGGTATATACTAAAACTACAATATCATTATTACTCGGGCTGCGCGCGTCTTGCGCGTCGCCCGGGTCTAAGATTACCGACGGTTATTCTTTTTCGTCGTCGAGTATCATCCACAAAGTGCACTTCCGGCATTTCTGCGCAAGCGCTAACTATTTTTAACAGAGTGATGCCTGTTGTCACGTATCGGAAAATGTCGATTCATCTTGTGTCTTTTGAAGTCTGAACAAACAATATGTTAAGAGAAGTGTCTATGCAAATGATTGCAAGTTCAACGGCGAGAAGAAAGTTTTTAACATGAGTAAACTTAACGGCAGATGGACTGCCATGTTTCCTCGTGTCTGCTTCAGTAGACTGCGAGTAGTCTCTAATTTTGGTGACGGATTGTGGGGGCACGTGCACGCGCGAAGTTGCGAGGAGACGCGACGCGAGGGGAGCGCCAAAAATTAGAGACTACAGACAAAGGGAGTTTGACCTTTCACGGCCGAGTGATTCGGAAGTGTAAATCTCATATCAACAGCAAGAATGATGCCTGTTGTCACGCATCGGAAAACGTCGATTCACCTTGTGTCTTTGAAGTCTGAACAACTAATATGTTAAGAGAAGTGTCTATACAAATGTTTGCAAGTTCAACAGCGAGAAGAAAGCTTTTAACATGACCAAAATTTAACTCCAGATGGATTGCCGCCGTGTTCCCCGTATCAGGTGTCTGGAGAACTCAGACCTAGAAAACTCAGACCTCAGACCTCAGACCTAGAAAACTCAGCCCCCCCCCCTCCAATCTGGAAAACTCAGACCCCCTCAAAACTATACAAATTTTCAAAGTCAAATAAACGTGGACAAAATAAATTATCGCCATTCAGTGCGCTGAAATGTTACACCCTCTAATTATCGCAGATAACAAACACTTCACGTTATTATAATCGGCTCCGGAGCACGAGACCTAGAAAAATCAGACCCCCTCATAACTATACAAATTTTCAAAGTGAAATAAACGTGGGCAAAATGAATTATTGCCGTTCATGAGGGGTCTGAGTTTTTCAGATTGGGGGGGTCTGAGTTTTCTAGGTCTTGTGCTTCGGAGCCGATAAAAATAACATGAGACAACAAAGGAGAAGTGTTTGTAAACAGTTTCACTCTGCTAATTAATTTTCTACTCACATTTCACCGAGACGTACTCCATTAACGTTTATGCGAAAAAATCCTACATCATTCGATAAGCGTTTCCTTTCTCAAACAATTATCCATCGAAGCGAAAACAAGTGTGCTTATTTTTTTTTGGAATCAATACACTATTTTTATCACCTTGTAAAACGATAAACCTCTGTGGCCTAAAGGTCACTGTTCTTGCCTGTGACGCAGCTAACCAGGGTTC
The DNA here is from genome assembly GCA_016490735.1 of Pachyseris speciosa. NCBI lineage: Eukaryota > Metazoa > Cnidaria > Anthozoa > Scleractinia > Pachyseridae > Pachyseris > Pachyseris speciosa. Next base: position 740,404 of record JAEMWC010000111.1, read on the forward strand.
GATGTCTTTTAGTGGTATATATCACGGGCTTTATTTTTCTGTTTCTCTTTTTCTTGTTCTTTTAGAAATATTTTTTACAAGTGTGATAATTATTGTTCTCAATGGTTGAGCTGTATTTTAGAGGAATATATGTTGATAGGGGTCTAAAGAAATAGACTCCAACGCAAGCTAAACACAATGTGTCCGATGTAAGAAAGACAGACTTCCTTCTATTCTTTTGTTTAGCGCTAAGTTAGGGATACAATATTGTTTTTTGCAAGCCTGAGTTTAGGCTAATTGTAGCCTCTTGTTCACCTCGGTGTCGGTGAAAGTGGTGGATATTTACCTCGCCACTTCATGGCTCAGTAAATATCCACCACTATTCTCCTCCACTTAGGTGAATAATTGTTAATTAATGTATGGGGCTGTACTTAGATCTTCAGGGTTCTCATTAAGATTTGAGGTACACGGCTAGGATGCAAAAGTAGGCGACTACAACTTTTAATTTTTTCGTGGAATCCAGTAATTTTCTCTGTTTCCCGGAAAAGTAGGCGGCTCAAAAGTAGAAGTAACCGGTTTTTTAGCCGGCTGCCAGCACTTAATGAGAACCCTGGATCTTGCCCCGATTTTGACCAGCCAAAATATCTGGCTTGACCAGAACACCTTTGATAGTAAATGTTTTCACTATGTCGTAGTGAAATGAAGTTAACTTTTCCTTTTCCCTTCATTATTTTTAGTGGGTACCAGTGACCAAACTTGGTCGCTTGGTAAAGGATATGAAGATCAAGACCTTGGAACAAATCTACCTCTTCTCTCTTCCCATCAAGGTGAATATAAATCTATCCTTGCTAAATCCTTTTTATGTCAAAGCCTCAACGATTTGTTTTGGGTCCTGCTAATTTGTTCTTTATTGTGTATCATTTTTGTTTTCTCCTCATCTTAGTTCAACTTTTAGTTTAATTTTCATCCAAAACTTGAAAGAACATTCCCTGTCAAATACAAATCATGTGGCAAGGAATAATTTCTACTGCAGAGTGCTAAACTTCTAATATACCTTGTTAATACTAAAAAAATATTTGTTTGAAACCTCGTCAGTCAAATCTCAATGACTGCCAGCAATATTATTTGAAGAAACATTGAAATATTGGAGAAACCTGATGAAGAACAGTTAATTTGGTGCATGCCTTGTTGTTGGTTTTCAAGAGTTTTAACCAAGAAAAGACCCTGTCTAAGAAAATTTCAAAAGGTGAAATTTTAGAAATATGGTCAAATGTCAAACTGACTGCATTAACTATCCAGACTGTTAAGTAATAAATAATAAATAAATAATATTAAGAGGAGGCCTCCAGAAGCAAAGATGAAAAATGCAATTAAAATAAAACGCAAAACTAAGAACTAAGACTACAGGATAAGGTTTTAGACTAAGAACTAAGATTAAAAATACTAGCTACATGTTAAAATGGTTTAATGGAAACTGTTTCTGTTTGCTTTCAGGAACATGAGATCATAGATTTCTTTCTTGGAGCTGCTCTGAAAGATGAGGTGCTGAAAATCATGCCAGTTCAGAAACAGACCAGGGCTGGACAGCGCACGCGTTTTAAAGCCTTTGTTGCCATTGGTGATAGCAATGGTCATGTTGGTCTTGGAGTCAAGTGCTCCAAGGAAGTGGCCACAGCCATCCGTGGTGCCATCATCCTTGCTAAGCTGTCTGTTATTCCTGTGCGTCGTGGTTACTGGGGTAACAAGATCGGTCAACCCCACACTGTGCCATGTAAGGTATGTCAATTAAGGAAACTTTTAAGCTGATTTGTTAAATTTTTCTGCTAACAACTCTCAGATTTGACTTGTGTAGTCCATGCTTCTTACATCGTGCTTTAAAATAGTTTATCGCTAATCTGTCAACATTGTCTCTGCCTTCTGCATAATTTTTGTGGGGTATAAAACATGTTGCCATAAACAAAGGACAAAATTTGTTTGTGTAAAACAATCATGAGCAAATTATAAGCTTGTTTAATGCAAATCAGTATTGATTTGTATTGTGTACTTGTTGTCAGCAAGTCACGTAAAACAAAGTAGAACACTCAAAATCATCCTCCAGACAGTTATGCCCACCTGTGGGCTTCAGATGACTGTAACAAATATAGTGGGTCCTTGAAACTTGATGAAGAGTTTCAAGCATGTTCCCTCACATGTGCACAGGGGTTCTTATGAAGTTAGTGAGTTAAAATAATGCTTTGTAAACAAGTAGTATGAAAGTCTGAGGATTTTGTCTGGTAACTTCTTTTGAATTTAGGTGACAGGCAAATGTGGCTCAGTACGTGTGCGTCTGATCCCTGCACCCAGAGGAACTGGTATTGTGTCTGCACCAGTCCCAAAGAAGCTTCTTAATATGGCTGGTATTGAGGACTGTTACACCTCTGCTCGTGGACAGACTGCTACTCTGGGCAATTTTGGTACGTGACTATTGCTGTAAGGTTGCTTCAAATCAAATATCATTACTAACTAAATTTGTATGAGTGATTACGATTTTCTGGAGATAGCCACTGTCCTTTTTTCTGTACTTTTATGCAGAGAATAAAACTTGACTCTAACAAACAATTTTATGTTGTTCCAGCCAAGGCTACCTTTGAAGCCATCTCCAAGACATACTCCTATCTGACACCTGACATGTGGAAGGAAACTGTGTTCACCAAGACTCCATACCAAGAGTTTACAGACTTCCTGGCAAAGAACCACACAGGACAGCGTGCAGTAGCTGCTAAAGAGCAAGCTTTGAAACAGTAAAAGTAAAGCAAAAAGGACTGAAAATAAAGCCTAAAATGTGAAATGTCTCCTTGTCTGTTGAATCTTGTTGGTGTAATTGGGTCTAGTAAGGGCCTGTTTATGTAGTCTCGGGTACCCAAGACATCCCTCCTCCTGAGTTACCCTGGGCGAGCTATTTTTACGGGTAGGTGAACTGTCTCGCCTCAGCAGGTATGGTAACCCTTCAAGCGGGACAACTGTTTCTCATATAAACACTTTGTCTTACCTACCCAGGACGAGATGGTCCAAGATTAAATATGCGTGTTTTGGTCCAATTTCTGGATTGAAAAACGCAAATTTATTTCAAGGAATTAAATTTTAAAAGTCAGCATTACCCACAATGATCAGATAGTCCAGATACAGCGGGGAAGAAACTGAAATGCAACAGCTATTAGCAGTTTATGTGTAAGGTTACATGATTTTGTAAATTTAAGACGAATTATGAGTAACTAAGCAGGGTCAATTTTGTTCCCGTCACGCAATTCTCTTTACGCTCGGTAAAGTCTCGGGGAGGAGGGTTGTCTCGGGTACGCGAGACCATATAAACGGGCGCTAAGTGTAGCCTGAGTTGAATCCCCTCTCCCTTTACCCTCCCTTTTCTAGGCCTGCCACACAGGCTAAGTGAGTGTCATTGGCCCATCACTGCGGGTGTCCCACCACGAGCAAGGTAAACACTGCGGACTTCACTTAACCCATTGCAACGAGTAGGGATGGTCTACTGGTGAAAAACAGTGATTCAGCCAATGAAGTCTGCAATGAAAGGTGTAGTGTGGCATTGAACCCACGCATTTTCTTACTGAGAGTTAGCCCCAGGAAGGAAATGCCACGAAACGAAAACATTAGGTCTCGTGGAAAACGAGCCCATGACCTCCGGATAGTCGATTGTTGCTGTACCGTCTGAAGTATGGGGCAAGGCAGGGACAAATTGTGGGTGATAAAGATGGTAATTAGATGACTATGTAATAGGTGCGGCTTGGCACAACACTCAAATAAAATGCATCTACTTTAAGAAGTGGCTCCTCGAAAGTAACCAGGTTATCCGAAAGTAACGTCAATTTTCGCATCTTTCTACTGAGTAATTCCATGAAGTAACAGTCGGTTACCTAAAGGCAACGGTCCAGTTGAAAATGTTGTGACTAGCGATTCACTGTATGTACGATGTCGTCGTGGACAAAGAAATGACAGAGCTTGGGACCAGTCAGTATTGGAAGAGTAACTGTTCACTCAGTCACCATGCAGATGGAATAGCTCAGAGCAGGAGCTCCTGCTTAGTGTTACGCTATGTACTTATTGACTGAGTGGGAGGGCCGGACTGGAAAATATTTGACTCGAGGTCATGCCGTGCGCCATGACCTATACCCAGGGGCGGGCGGAGGGGGGGGGGGTACTCCCTTATATGGGCAATATAGGTATGTGCGGCCCCAGAGGGTATGGTTTTTAAACCGTTTTGGTCTGAAATAGGGTATTGATTTTAACCATTTGGTCTGAGATAGGGTATGGTTTGTGCACTTTATTCCTGAATTAAGTATGTTTTTTAGAAGAAGCTACTTCATCATTAGGCGATAAGACCATTATCGAAAGAGTCACAAAAGCCCTTCTCAAATTATGTTTACGCCAACCGTGTAAGTGAAATAGGTCTGAAATAGGGTATCGAAGTTATGGTCAGGTCTGAAATAGGGTAAATGTCACTCAAATTCACCGTTGAATTTGAAGAGAACAATACAACCCTTTCCTGGACATTCTCATCAAACGCCACAGTCAAACTTTCTCAACATCCATCTACCGAAAGAAGACCTTTACCGGCCTGTACACAAAATGGGACTCCTTCACACCTAGGAAATATGAAGTAAACCTCATCCGCACGCTCACTTTTCGTTGTTTCCGCATCTGTTCGTCACCTTCTCTTTTGCGGTCTTGTTTAAATGAACTGAGGAAGCTGTTGTTACAAAACGGTTACCCTGCTGGTGTTGTCAATTACAACATTAATGATGTTCTGAACAGGCAACAAAACAGACCGAAGATTCCAACCACCACAGTCCCCAAAAAGGAAATAATCTTAGTTCTACCTTATTTAGGAGTACAAAGCAAAATTATTACCAAACAGCTGAAGACCTGCATTAGTAAGTTTTATGGCTGCATTGATCTTAAGGTTATTTTCCAAAGCGCTCATCGCATTAAGTCTCTTTTTCCCTACAAAGATAGAATTAATCGTTCCCAAATGTCAAAAGTTGTTTATAAGGCTAACTGTTGGGACTGCCAAGATTTCTACATTGGACAAACAAAACGCAGATTGCATGACAGAAAAACTGAACATTTTAAAGCGATCACGAGTAGCTGTCATGCATCTGCTATCGCAGACCACGTCACGTCAACTGGTCACAACTTAAAATGGGACCACTTTGAGATACTGGCGAAAGGTCGGTCAGATACACATTGCAAGATAAAGGAGACTCTGCTGATTAGAGAATTGAAACCTACCCTAAATGAAAATGTAAGCAGCGAAAAGCTGTATCTCTATTAGTTTGCATCTTTTATATGCAAATTATTTTTAGCTTCTGTCAAGGTTATTGTTAATTAGTTACTTATCTTAAATTTAAAATTTAGTTGTTACTTTTATTCCTAACGGTCAGTTCTGAAGATGTATGTCAAAACATACCAAACGTCAAGTTAAACGATATAGTTTTAGTTTTGTTTTCCAACAATACGTTCTATTGTCATGTTTATCACCGCAGTTTGTGTGTTATTTCTGTTTTATCATAATTATGGCCTCTTTAGACTATTCATGAGCACGGAGAACACGAATTTTTTTCCAAAAAATTGACAAATTTGCACAAAAAATTGATCTTATATGTTGTTTGTATTTGTTATCTGGTTGTAAAGTCAATGCACATGGCTAGACGCGACGAAATCCTCTAAATTCGTATCACCCGGGCCGTACTTGTTCCGGCCCTGCTCGCGCTAAGGCGTACGGCCCTCATACGGGGATTTTCTCAATAGTTTCACAATAAAAGCGCTCGCGGGGCCGTACGGGTCATATGATATATAATGTACAAGAATGCCGAAGAATGAATGGAAAAGAGAGAATAAAAGTGGCATTATGCTTATTTCCCGGTTGTTCTTACCATATTTTTTCTTCAATTACTTAGTTTAGCTGCCCGAAAGAAGGGCCCCACTTAGGCCTGTTCATTACGAAAGTAACGTGGGCCTGTTTCTTTCGGAACTCTACGGTATTCTAAGGTGGGGCATAACCAACCTGTAGTAGCTGAAAGATTCAATTTTTATTCCCGATGTCATCAAACAGGAACCAAATCAGTTCAGGGTTTCGTCTTTTTCGCAGCTCATATGCTAGACTGAGGGTCATGTGAAGGCTGGAAGAAAAAGCTGTATACGTTTACATCCGACCCCTCTACTCAGGGAAACGTCAAAAATGAGATGGGACGGCAGGTTACTCGCTGATACTAACATTACAACAATAAGGAGCTCAATTAATAAACGAGAACTGCAACGGCAACGAGAACGCCACAAAACAATAAGTTAGAGCGGTTTTCAATTGAGTGTCGAAAGTAATTATGGTTTTGCTTTGGTTTTGCATTGCTTCGCTCTGTGATTGGCCAGGAAAACTCGCGCCACTTTCTCAACCAATGAGATGCAAAACCAATACCAATCGTGACTTGCACGCGCGTATTTTCCCGCGCTTTACGCCGGCTACATGTAATTGCTTCGTATTCTGATTGGCTCATCGCACTTGCTTACTTCTGTTGTGATTGGTCAGAGTAATTGCTTTGGTTTTGGTTTTACGACACTCAATTGAAAAGCGCTCTAAATGAGCAAAAACAATCGCTCCGCACGTGTGGTTTATATTTTGGTACATTTCCTTCCCGTCCTCTTATTGACTTGACTTTATTGACTTCATTTATTTATACATAAATAAAGGCCTTTGTAGCAGAACAACAACGTGAATTGACCAAATTCCAGGTTTTGTGGAGAACGTGAACGCATAACAGTGTTTTTATTTTTTATTTTTCTTTACTTCGATGCAGGCCACAATAATTTAGTTCCTGGATAGTCGTCCACATAGTAAGTTGAACGAATTGGAAAAATGGCGAAAGAGTTACGATAACGAGAAGTTATATTTTGAAATGACGTTTTTGTTGCCCTTGTCGTCGTAGAAGCTTAAGCTCCCTAATATCATCCCCATAAACAACTTTTCATCTACAAGCGATGAAATTCATTTTTGCTAACGGAATAGTCAACTTGTACATTTAGTTAAGGCCATTAGTAATAACAAGAGAAAATGAACATTTCGCGTGACCCTTATAATCACGTGACGTAGCGGCTGTTCTGCATTTTTGAGGATAGCCAGGCCCATCGAGGTAACTCTGTGGTTAAAGAGCTGAGTTCTAAAAACCATGAATTTTCAACTGAACGATAGCCCTAGTAAGTGAAATTGTAAACTACACGAGGCAAAGAAAATCCTTATATCTATGTAGGAATCGAACCCATGGTCTCCGGATTAGACCAACCCTTGTTCTACTGACTCTCGGAACACAGAGGGCAGCCCACAGTCCAAGGGCACCTGGAAGAACCCGACAACACCAAGTAACGAAACAATACCAAGGTCGAGGTCCCAGCTATTAAAGATAACTCAGGCAAGGGGATAAGAAATCAGCTAGCCTGCAGAATACGCAAAAAATAACGCCTGATCTAGCCTGAGTATCAGGCCCTCCGAGTATCCAAGGGGGAAAGGAGAGGGGTACTACGAAAAGCCTGATACTCAGGTTACGCCTGATCTGCATGTCTACAGGCTAGGAATCAGCTGACTTCAGTAATCAAGTGAAAGAAATTGTATACCTTTGACAGACTCCGCCTGGAACATAGGTGGGAGGGACAACTATATGGCCGCCACATTTCGGCGTCTGATAATGAGTCGTGCGATATACAAGACGCACGTGAAAGGTCAAGGGTCGGTCAAGTATGATAGGATGGAAGTTTGTGTATCTCTGTGGAAACAAGTTCAGCAAATGTAAGAATGGTCAGTCCTTTGAACACTTCAGCCCCACCTTTCCGGTTCAGAAGGCGCGGCATTCAATTGCTCGTCACCAGGCTTCTGCGAGTTTTCTGTCGAAAACTTTGCAAATTTAGCACAAAAGGTGAACAAAAAACACTTCAGTTTTCTTGCTGTTGGCTGGAAAGCCAGCCATGGCAAGTGCCTACCAACCCACAACAGTTCGGAATGATGAGATATATGAGCACGAGAGCACTGCCTTTTGTAACCCGTTTCACAGTCGACGAAATCATGACTTCGAGAACGGTCGCAATCAACGTGTACCCAGACATGAGAGTGATGGAGATCGGCAGGAGCGAGTAAATCAGTGGTAATTACATAGTCTGGTGTGATTTTCTCTTTTAAAATTTTGTAGTTAGCTTGTTTTGTTCTTGAAGAATATTGCATCCAATATTTTCCCCCGATAATCATCCAACACACAAAATCAAGACTTGTACATTGTGTCGATCGTCGTCTCAGACTCGAGCAAACAATCAGATTACAAACTGCAAATCGCTGGAATATTAAGGTGCTAAGCTTGCCTGCGGTTAGATGAAATCCTTTATAGTTATTTGTGGATTAAGATGTAGCTTCTAAACTTTGTTTCTTTGATTTGCAGGTTATTTACACGCTGTGTTTCAAGACAGGATGGTCAAACGTCCGAAGGTGGTAGCAGTGCTGTTCCCACTCCAGCAGGTTCCGAGCTTCACATCCCTGGACGGACTACAACAACAGACACTGCATTTCCAAGCAAACTGGACCGTGCACAGACACTTAAAAAGTACGTACCATTCGCCGATGATAGTGTTATTTATAATATAGTTTCTGTGGTGTGAGTATATTGTGCGTGGAATTTGGACGAAAATATGGCGCTTCTCACATGCACGCTGCGGGTATTTGATGTTAGTCACTTCCGGTTAAACTAGGTTTCCGCCGCATACTTCGTTCGTTTTCACGTAAAAGAACGTTTAATTCTTTCCCAGATACGTGCAGCATAATTTTCTATACAATCTTAATCCGACAAGTGTCGTTAATGTCTCAAATATCGGTTTGCATATCGCGTGAGCTGTGAAAAATTTACTCGTTGACCTTCATTTGTTATGAATTAGCATACCATATTCTTGCGTATTAACCGTGGGAACAATATCAGTTGAAGTATTTCGAACATAACATAATTTAATGTCCATTCGTTGAGTTAACGTCCTAAAATGGCGTATACCAACGAAGCTCGGGGCTCCATCGACTCGGCAGCCTCAAGTGTATTTTATACACAACATCACGTCAACTTCAGTGATTTGAAGGACGAGGAATATTATCCCCAGTTTATTCAGTATTATGAAGAGCCAGATTCGTCGAGACCAAGCATAGATTTGACTAGTTTCCCAAGAATGGGCGCTAGGGCCAGCATAGCTAGTTTATCACATACTATGAAGCGTGGGAAAAGGTAGGGTTTGGTTTGCTAAGTACTGGACAAACAGTAATGTGTTCTTAAAATTAGTGACCTGTCACAGTACTTCGTGCCTGCTTTATGTTCACTGTCCCTGTGGCGGAAAGATGATGTGAAGACAAGTTATTTAGGCCTCTGCTTGGGTCATTTTTGTTGATACAGCTGATGTTGACCCTTAATTATAAAACAATTTGCTAATTAACATTTCATAACAGCCCCTAACCATAATTATTGAACATTAGACCCTTATTGTTTGCAAGCAAGATGATTTTAATAACAACATGAGAGGTTAAATTGTCACTTCAGTAAGCTCAGTCTGACGGGTGGTGAACATTAACTTACATAATCAGTTATCGTCAGTCCTTCCCCTTTATAAAAAAAAAAGCTATGTTTTGTATTCAAGTAACAGGATGTTTTCCCTTCACTTATTTACATTTTCACAAAAGTCAATAACTTGTATTGACCTTGCAATAAAATAACTAGAGGAAGTCAAAACTAATCATGAGGCCTGCAGTTTCTAGTGCAAGATGCCTATGGATTATGAAAGAAGTTTCTTTGAGATACCAAGTAAAGTGAACATTGAAGATGTTTTATAGCAAACCCATGTTAAAGATATTTTAATTTCAATAATCCAGTCCCAATGAAGATACAGTATGTCTAGTGGCACTCAATATCAAGGTTTATCAGCTGATGTTAAATTTTATAACTGCACTCTCTATTTCAATAGTTTTTGCTGATGAAACTATTTTCAGCATTGTTACCAGTATGTAACAAAAGTTTACCTTGCCCTGCTATGACACATTGAAAAAGCTTTCACTATCTTCTTTAACAAATAAATGTTATTACAAAAAAATTCTTGTGATGTTAAATCATATCTAAAACTATCCTGAACCTAATATTTACGCTACTAACAGAAATAAAGGTGACAGAAATACCCCTGTAAATCCTGATATTTCAACGTAATTACAAAGGCATATTGATTGGTATAGTGAATAATACAAGCAAAGCAAAAGATTACACAACCAGAATGTTTTCACGAGAATTGAAAGGAAATGGAATAAATAGTGGTTCAATAAAGTGAGAAAAGTTATTGGTATTGTTTTTTTAGTCAAACAGGGCTTACTGTTTTAAAATACACCTCATTCAACAACAAAATGTTTCAGTTTTAAGTCTTACTTCTTTTGATAATTTATTATTGTTATCATTGAAAGGTTTGCTACCAGAAGGGAATAAGTGATTATTTGATCCTAAAATCTAAATTTCTCTCTGGTTATGGTGTCAGAAACTTGGGTCTCATATCTATTTTGTGACCTTAATGCTACAATTATACTTTTGCCAAAAACGCGAGAAACAGAAACAAAGGGATCCGATGCATGGTTGATTTCTTTTGTTTGGGCTTTCAAGAAAGAACATTCACGCATAACTTTAGCTGATTTAGTTTCAAGCTGAAGTCATGTGTTATTTTCCACATTCAGGCCTTCAAATCACAAAATAACTACAGAGCTACATTTTTGAAATGAGAACCATTCTGTGGACAAAAGAAGCAGTGAAGTTGTAGAAATTTGAATTTTAAGGGATAATCATCTCTTCCGGCCCTCTTGCACCAAGTCCTCTAATTGAAGTGTACTTTTTTCAAACACTATCTGTCCAGATAACCCGCAACCAGAGTTTCTTTCAAACCTCTTAGAAAAATCATCTTCCCAGTATCTCCAAAAGGATTGTAGGGAACTCTGCTTGTAGAGTACAATAATATTTGGAAGAATGCACAGTTTAATTTTTTCTGTAGATATTGAGTCATATTAGAATAAAGACCTTTGGTAAGATGAAAGCAAAAGGCTTGCAAATCAGCAGAGGAGGTAGCCTTTTGGTTGATTCATAGTTATACATTTTCCTTGGTTTCTATAAAGGCTGCAAGTACAGTCAAAGCCTGTTATTACTGACAGGTATGGGTCCAGACAAAGGGTAAAATGTGTGTGGGCTTTGATTAAAAGGATTTGACTATACCTGTCTTTGTAACTGGGTAAGAAAAGACTGGAGCATGCTTTCTGGTCAGACAAACTTTGCTCCAATCCCTCCACCTCTTTCCTGACTTTTCTTACCCATTGATAACATATTGAAGGGTTGCATGGGGATAACACTTTGCTACACAAAACGTTACTTAGCATATAGTGTTATCCCCAACCCTTCAAGTATATTTTTTTCTCTCCGCATGATTGAAATCAGATGAGTTTGTACTGTATGCATTGCGAGGAAACATCCATACTTCTTCTTGTCAAGGATCATCATAGATATCTAAGTGGAAGGGGGTTTCGATTTTAAGACCAAATCATGGTATGTCCCCTTTTTGCAGTTCCATCTGAGTTCAGGGTCAGAAAGGGTGCAAACTGCACAAAAACACATCTTAGAATGAACACTGACAATGTGACTCCTTTTTTATCACCTCTTCAATAGGAAGATAATTAAGAGCACAGGGAACTTTTTTGGTCTTGGAGACTGTGATGAACAACATGATCTTCTTCAACGGAAGTGGACTCAGAGAAGGAAACGGCACTATCACAAGCGCTATGGTCCTCTTGTGGATCCTGATGATATGGTTGATGGTGTCCCAGGGAAGCATGGTGTTGCGGGAAGCATCAGCAGCTATCAAAGTTCACGCCAAGCGGACCCAAATCTCATGCGAACTTTAAGTAGAAGGGAATCAGTGGCAAGTTTGGCTTGGAAAAAAGTGAAAAAGATGAAAGATGACCCTACGGTAATTTGTTGAGTGTACTTTTAGTGTAGTTTCTTTCTGTGTCAACTTACAGCCCTATACAATTATAATCAGAAAAGACAGGCCAAATTTACCTTTATTAGATCCCCTTCTAATTCTTATACCTCCCTCCATATCATTACCATTAGTGAAACGTCTTAAATGATTTAATGCCCTAAGGACTTTATAGGGACAAAACTGTTACTTACCATAGGTCCCCTCTCACAACACTTGTTCGTAATAATCTGTGGGATGGTGAAGAACCCACACTTTGTTAAAAAATAGTAGGGGAATTAGTTCCCAGTGTGGTGGTCCATCTCCATCTCTGATTTCACGTGTCTTTTATTTTCATGCGTGGGTTGGGTACTAGGTGTGGGTGAGATCAAATAGGGATAGCAGATAGCAGATAGCAGATAGCAGGGGCACCTTTACATGCTGATGTCAAGAGGCCATAACTAGGAGCGTACAGCTGCCCTATATTACTGTCGTGACATTTGCACAGACCACTTTATTTTTAGATTGAATTTCCTGCCAATACCAGACTCCCACAGGAGCCATGAAGACCATTCACAAGTCAGTGCACGTGCAGAGCCTTTGTTTTCGCTTATTACAACTATTGTTTTGTGGTGCTGTCATTGTCATTGCCGTACTCATTGCCCTTTTCTGTGGGAAAAGATAGAAAAAATAGGTAGAGCTGTAAAAATGTCATGACATAGTGATGGGCCCCTGCTGATGTCTGATGTCACCCCACAGAAGAATCATTAACTGCCGTGAAACTATGTGAAACGTGCGATACACAAATACCTTACTATTACTTTGCTCATGAGGTGTTTCAGCAATATTTTTACAGGCACATGAATTACTTTTCAGTCATTCTCTTTTACATAATAGCCCCGTCAAAGCAGCTGAGTTTGTAATAAATGCAGGGTTTTCCTTTTCAAATGAAGTTTCATTTGACTTGAGCAAAGCAGGCAGAGAAAAGTGGGTGCATTAGTTCCCAATGGAGTGCCAAAGGTGCAACCATTTAGGTCATCTATTTTGTTTTAAGACCAAAAATTATCGATAGCATAGATTCTTTATTGTGTAATTGCCTGTAACTGAGCTGTTCATCACTGTCCACCGGCCGAAAAGGGAAACCCTGAAATGCTGCAGGTATGTGAAGAATAAAAAATAATAACTAAAGGTATCTGAGAAACAAGCTAGGTGAATTTACAGTAAACAGTATTAGTTCTTTGTTGCTGAGATCTGTTAGCTATTTCCCCAGCTGTATAATTATGTTAAAAAATCTGTGCCCTTGTTGATATTAATTGCTTTCAGTAACGTGAGAGGAAAGTCTAAATTGTAAGGATTTCTGTTATTTTTGCAGGCCTTTAAATCTCCTGGGAAAGCTCAGCCAGTAAGTATGCTTCTTGAGGCTGGGCGTAGCTTCTCTCCTGCTGTTATGTCCCAGACAGATAGTAATGAAGTCGACAGTGCATTTCGTCATGATGGTGGACTTGTAAGTTTCTTCTGGGTTTTTTTCTGCTTGTTCAATAAGATTTTGTTTGAATTTGAGAAAATTGACATTTCTTCTAGACACACAACAGGAGAAATGTTCAAGTAAGTCAAGGCTGGCTTACTTGCTTGTTTTGCTTGAATCCCAAGAGTGAATTGTGTTGTGAGTAAAAAGTCCCAGTAATTTGCTTTTTGACAGTAACTTGAATACACTATTTATTCCAGGAAGCTGATGACCTTGATGACGTGTTCTTCAGTTTTAAAGCTGAGAAACCTAGAGGAAGAAAGCCTGAAAGATCAGGATTTTTACCAGGAATTGAAGAAGAAAAGCCTGCCCCTTCTGCTTTTCCTCAAGAAGGCAGAGATGAGGTTGAAGGGCCTCCTGAGTGAGTATATAGATGCATCAAACTTACTTTGGTTAAAAAAGGATAACCTAGTGTTGGTAATTTAATGTCAAAACTATCATGATCATCATCATCTAAAATGTTTTAATTTGGATCCTAATTTTCCTGAAGGCCAAGGCCGCCCATTCGCAGCACTCGAGGACAAAGGATTAGAGACAGACCTCCTGTTACAAATGCCAACCGGCGCGAGTATGGAAAAGGGATGGTCGGCAGATGGCTGAATAGAACTATCAAGCGCAAACGTTTGACAAGTAGTGTTCAGAAGCAGATGGCATTACTCACTGATCACAGGTAATTTTAAAGTTTTGAATGAATGCAGCATTGTTTGACTTCTGGTGGGACTGCCTTTTAAAGAACATAAAATACTGTAAGAAGTGTGCCTTTCACACTATTTTTCTGGATAGAAAGCTTGTATCTTATTACATTTAAGCTATCAACTTCTGATATCCTGGTGTTTTAAAATGAATTTGAGATGTGGTCTCCCCTTCATCATGTCTCCATAAACTTCACCCCATTTTGGGAAGCAAAAAGGTACACTATACTGCTAACTGTGTCTGTGTTTTAAGGTACAAGTACTCCATGTATATTTATTTAATGTCTCTTTAACCAATGAGGAGTGTCTCAAATGTATTGGTTGGTTTACTTGCAGGCCTTTCTTCACTTACTGGATTTCATTTGTACAAACAGTTGTACTAATTGTTGCCTTGATAGTTTATCACCTTGCGCCCATTGGATTTACAGAGATGACAAAAGAAGGAGTGGTAATTAACTATGAAATTTTGTTTTCTTCTTGATTCATTGCCTGGTAAATTATTTGGTGCAGATTACTCCAGCGACCTGTAATTTAGACCTATGTGGCAGAGTATCGCACATGGTCATGAGCCAAATAGTATGTTTTGCTGTGTGAATCAACCAAACTCAGCAGTCAAGAAATTTTTAGAAGGTATTTTGAAGAAATTCATCAGGCTAGAGTTATTGAAGATTAGATTACATGAATTCTTCATGAAAACAATGGCCGACAGCTGTTGAAACTGTCAACATCTAAACTAATTTTTTTAGGCAATGTACAATAAATCTTCATAGGTAGGTAGGTTATCACTTCTCTTGTATTCTATTAAATGACATCAGTATATTTTTTATGGTTTCGTTAAGACCTCTTTTCTGTTTGATTGTAGATTGACAAAAGCCAAGCTGGGACACTTGTGCCAACTAAGGTGCTTCGAACATTCCCTGAAAATTTCTGGATTGGTCCCGATCAGGTATGAAATGCTGTAGAGACAGCAGTTTTCATTGGTCTTTTAAGCTATTTCAATGCTTTTTGCAGAAGTCTGTGCATGCATTACTGAGTATAATTTATTTTATGACATTTGGGTGACCCCTATATCATTCTCAGCTTTTTCGTCAATGTTTCCCCTCTTCAAATTTCCTGCCATCTATGTTTTTCCCTTCAAATTTCTCCCTTCTAAATTAATACTTCCCATCCAAGTGTCTCCCAAGTTTCTCTGTCATCTATTTTCTTTGCATTCAAGTTTCTCTCTTCCAATTCCCTTTCATCTAGATTCATGGATTGGTGCAGATAAAGTAGACTCACATAGTGTCATAAATCTGCTGGCATACAACCAATGATTTGATTTTTTTTTACAGGCTGGTTTGATCAAGATGGGGGCTAAGTTTGCGCCATGTATGCGCATTGATAGGAATCTACAAGTGGTTCTGGAGGAGGAGAGGAGAAATGAGAATGAAACCGGTTGTTGTGTCAAGTCTGATGGTTCAGGGTGCATTCAGACATCACAGAAAGAGTGCTCTGTGAGTTTATTTCATTATGGTTCATTGTTTTCATTAATCCCTTGAAATATCCAGGAGTGTTGAACATGACAGTTTTTATGATGTTACAGAATTAAAAGGATTTAGGATCATTTTGGACTTGTTTGTAGATAAATCAAATTAGGGGAGACATAATTCTCACTGATTGAAAATTGCAGATCATCAAGGTTGTGCTCTACATGTAGCAGTGCCTGGTGCTCTGGGCAACATGGAAATCTTAGTTTTCACACAAAATTTAATTGCTGGGCACCCTGAATTTAAAAGTTTCAGAGCTGTGGGCTCCCAAAATGTTTCCTTAGAGCACAGTCTTGATGATGTTTTACATTTCACACTTTAGGGAATGAAACTCTTTCAAGAGCTCTTTCAGCCATGGCATGTTGTTGACTCTGGCATCCTCTGACTCAGGCTGAGGAAAATATGCCTTAAAGTCTCCTCTGGTAGAATCAAGATGTCACCACAAAAATGTAAAATCTTGTAACAGACACAGAGTTAACTTGAAGAATGGTCATAGAAAAGAGAGTCTTCATCAGTTGTTTTTTAATCCAACACCCTGTTGGAGCTGTCATTATATGGGAAAGAAAAAGTAAACAGGAGACGATCTTGAGAAGGTTTCATCTTCCACATGTACTGTACATACTGTTTGCTGAGTCTTGTAATCACCTGTGACTTTGTTTTCAATTGTAGAAAGCCTTTGCTTTTTTCTACAAATATTCAGTCAAAGATAACAATACAAGAGTTGTTTGTGGACAAGACCCAGAGTAAGTATTATAGAAACAACAATTAATTAACAACAATTATAACTACCAGCTAGCCTGTTCAATAAGAAAGCGAAATCTTGCACCCAGATTTAAGTATAAGGTTGTATTTAAACTAAGGTAATACATGTTTGGTCTCCCATAGAATGATGCATAAGCTAGTTTATTGATTTATAACAACTTTATTTGCATATACAACTGGAAAAAAGCATAAATGCAAATAGGGTGTCAAAAGGGAAGAAATTAATCTTCATATAGAAGCTGACCCCCAGAAGAAAAAAGATAGACGTGTGTAAATATATATAAATATGTGTAAACATATATACCAACTATATAAGAATCCTATCATTGACATAAATAAATCAATAACAATCTAAAAACTGTATAAATAATTCTACGATCTATAATATTGAAGTCACAGTATAACCGAATAATTTAATTAACTAATGATGTAACAAGTAAATATAGCCAATGTGGCCCATATAAAACATCCTAGTGCAATACAGGAACCTTAGTGAGCAACTTATACAGATGCCTATACTAACATTGACTGCTTCAACAACATCTTTCAATATGGAATTCCACTCAATCAATGTATC
>JAEMWC010000111.1:760000-762500 GCA_016490735.1 Pachyseris speciosa
CGCTCTGTTCTCAGGTGAGTGGTTAGGATCTCTTGTTAGGGGAGCTGACTTGATCTTGCTGTGATTAGCACACCTCTCGCTATTGGCAAGTCAGGCTCGCTTGGTTAGGATTTTTCGGCAAGAGTTCTTTGCCACTACAACATAGTAGATGGCACAGTCCCTCCCGCTCAGTCTCCTTTCGGACTGTAAGCTAGCTGCTCTTCTGACAAATGACTCATGCAAAAATCTGACCAAGTGAGCCTTCTTTGACATTGTGCCTAAATACTAATGCAGCTGGGTTTTAATTCCAGTCTTGGCATCTTGTGGTTTGAGTTCATTGCTAACTCTAGCATTCCCCTTCTGGTGTTTTTCCAGATTTCCTCTTTTTGTCAGCTAGATTCCCAGCCTCTCTTCAGGTATATGAGCTTGATCGATCGGCCCATTGATCAAGTCCATCGACCAAGCAATCAGTCAGTCAAGAGTGAGTCTCATAGGCGTGCAACCCCCCCCCCAAATCAGTTGGGCAACTCAGAGTTTTTTGGGCAGCAAGAGAAATTGGGGTAAAGCCAGTTTTTAGTTCGTGGAGAGCTATGGGGATGGTTGGGGAATCAGGATGTCAGGCGTAAACAATGGAAAATTTGTAATCGATTTCCGATCGTCTCAAGTTCGGCAGGCGCTTTCATGCATTCGTTAAATGGTCGTTAGGAATGCTCATATTCGTCTCAAGCGCATTCAACGGACAAACAATCTTTCTTCTGTCCTGTTTCCATTGATACTTCAAAGTAAAACAGTATGTACGCACTTGCATTCAATTGTACAGTACAGTTGCGTTTACGAAGAAATGTACCTTTACATGGATCATTTGTTCATTACAAAAGGCAATCAAAAATTGTTTTATCTGATAATAGCGTATTCCCTAGCATTAAGACGGCACGAGGGAATGATTTAGACACCCGTTCTGGGAATTCTTTGTGGTTGCTGTGTAAAAATTTTCGTTTTCATTCGCTCACACTGTATGTTTTCACATATTCGAATGCTAAATAAAGGTAAACAAATGTTCATGGTGTCATATGTTCAATCAAGCGTAACGCGGTGAGAAATAAAGATAATCATCTCCTGTGAAATGCGCCTCCGACAATTCTCAGTTGTCAAAAGATTTTGAATCTTCGACAGTCTCTGCAAAATATACCTCACTTATTTTGTCTTCGTTCTGAGCTGCTCTACTTCGAGCAAAATACTTTTGAGCAAACTTTGGCTCACAAAATGTGCGTTTCGTTACCTTATGCAAATAAGAGGATATTTTGTTTCGTCTGTATGCAAATTTTTGGCGTCTGCTCACAGAATATATGGCTGGTTTTTCACGGTTTTTCCAGCCAGTCCAAATCGTAAAACAGAAAAATGTATTACACTGCATTTCAAACCACTCTATAGGCTTCATAATTCCCTATATCACCTCCCTGACACAGTGTCTTACTTACAGTACCGCCTGAAAGTATTGACCCATCGGGACGAGGCGATACCTCGTCTATGCCGCGGGTAGTGGCCGTGCGTCCACCGCGGTATAAAAAAATTGTTCCCGCGGGAAAACCGAGGTACAATTTTGCCACGGGAATACCGCGGGAGAAAAGACGAGGTAATGCCGCGGGGAAAGAACAATGACGATTAATTCCAGGTGTCAAAAAAGCGGAAGGACTGTAAGGTGCGAAGATTCGCGGACATAAAAATAACGCTGTGCACGACTTGCGTATGGACTCGTAATTTTTGAACCGGCCTCTATATAATGTAAAATCGAAGTCTTTGAAACGCAAACGGGCTTGCCCTGGTTAAACGCCTGCCTTGGTTAAACGCCTTATTTCACATGTGAATAACTTGACATACTCTGATGTTCGAACCATCTTTGCTCCGGAGCTCACGTTGTGTTGCCGTCACGTGCCGTGCTCGAATTTGCATAAAACGCCGATACGCACCAACGACTAATTGAATTTGGATTTGTTCTTTGAAATCTCGGCCTGCCTTACTTAGAATTTCTTGGTAATTTGTTCGCTTCGTTTAATATCTTAGTTCTAAATAACTTCGAGTCAATCTAACAACGTTTTGGATCTGTGATAAGCTTAATTCAAAATTCCTGTCCAGTCGCCGGACATTGAGACATAACATGTAAATTGATATTCGTGCTCTGAGCAGCATAACATGTAAATTTCATATTCGTGCTCTGAGCGTCACAAAACATGCCGAAATATTCTTTCCTTTCTTTCTTTCCATCAAGATGCCAACAGAGCTGTTTACAGGTCACATTCCACAGGTCAGCACACACTGTAAATGAACAAGAGGCTACAATTAGCCTAAACTCGGGCTTGCAAAAAACAGTATTGTATCCCTAACTGGAAGTCTGTCTTTCTTACATCGGACGCATTGTGTTTAGCTTTAGTCTCCTATGCAGCCGTTCTTTGTCTCGTCACGCAACGCTCCTCGCCAGGCGAGGAGCGTTGCGTGACGAGACAAAGAACGGCTGCGTAGGAGA
>JAEMWC010000111.1:767500-792500 GCA_016490735.1 Pachyseris speciosa
AAAGAAAAGTAAAACAAACAAACAAACAAACAAACAAAAAAACAAAAAACAAAACAAAACAAAAAAAATACTGCTACTTAACAATAGCACCTTAAAATAACCATTACAAAAAATCCTTCCACTTCATGTAAAAACAATTAAGTCTATTTTCACGTGTGGCGATATACTTTTCTAGTTCTATTTTTTCTCGTACCGAAATGGCAAAGTCTGAAAATTGATTTTTTTGTATATTTGTTGCGCAGTTGAACAGAAAATGCTTACCGATAAGAATAAGGTGGTTAAGAGTTTGAAGCGAAGAGGAGCCTTTTAAAACGCCGTATATGATTTCACTTTCTGTAAAATGTGTCACGTTATGTTCCTAACATATTGCACGGTACCACTCAGTAAATTCATTCCAGAAAGATGCAGCTAAAGGGCAGTGTACGAATAAGTGAGAAATAGTTTGCTCGGTGTCTGGACAAAAGGGACAAGTGGGTGAATTTATCTTTTTCATTTTGTAGAGACGACTATTGGTAGTAAGTATGTTGTGTATTACTTTAAATTGAAACACAGATAGTTTGACCTCCTTTGTAACAGCGAAGGGAAGTGAGTATACTTTGCGGCGTTGTGCTAGATCAAAGCCACACTTACGTAGTTTTTTGTCTGTCGTAGGTGCGGGAAGATTCTCGCACTTAATCATCAAATTATATATTATTTTACACGTTAGACTTTCTATGGATGGTGTAGGTGAGGAGGGCTCCATTTCTCCGCTTTTTGTTTTTAAAAGTACTTTCCAAGAACAAGGTATTGCAGATAATAGTCCGTAATATTGTAGAAAATTACAGTTTACATGAAATTTCTGTTGGAAAGCATGAAAAGAAAGAAAGCGGTTTTTTTGTTCATCAAAGAGATGGGATACATTTCGAATGCCTTTCTGATACCAATTTTGGAAGAAAACAGGATACCTTTGATTAAAGAAGAGAGAGCAAAGTCTTATTAACCGCCATTTGTGACTTGGAGTTTATCCTCGGACTTTGTGTGCTAAAAGTAATCCTGAGCAACACTAACAGTTAGCATCAGCAATGGGTCTGAAAATGAAGAAGTGGTGGACCAATTCTCAGTTTGAATGACGGGAAGCCAGGGCACCCAGACAAACGCTATCGCGCCGCCTGAAGCCCTTGTAGGTGAACACGCGCAAAGACAAGCGCAGCTGACACCGGAATCGCATCACCGTATTAACGCTTACTTCTGATGCGTCCATCGACAAGGTTCTGTCCGAGCTTGAGCTCAGGTTTAGCGAAAATGACCAGGAAATACTCTGTGCTTTGGGACATATCTGTCACAGTGAAACACCTGATAAAGAAAGCTTCTCCCGCGTTGCTAAATTTTGCAAAATCGACGGCGAGTTTCTGGACGCCGAGCAGAAAATGCACGCGAATTTTCTACGTATGCGCGGATTAGGCTACGTGACTGTTTGAGAAATGCTGGAGACAATGCACGAGAATGATCTATTTGATATGTTTCCAACATTTTCTAATGTGGTACATATCCTTGCAGTGATACCTGGTACATCGTGTTCTGCAGAACGATCATTCAGTGCGTTACACAGATTGAAAACTTTCCTTGTTACTTCTCCGTAACATCGCACTTATTAACATTAATTTAGTTTAAGCTTTTTTTTCCCTTTTTTTTTGGTGCGTGTGTGTTAAATTTTTCTTTGTTGACCGCCCGGCAAATAATCCTCTTATGAGGGGTTGCTGTATGGGAAGATGTAGATCGAAAGAGCATATGCCAATTCTGTGGTCAACAATGACATGGATCGTATTATTGATATATTCGACCGTCAAAATGGCAGAGACAGCTATTTCTATTAACGAATTTTATGAGCTCATGTGATAGATTCATATGTAAGAATATTTTCAGTTCATATGTAGGCCTATGTTAGTGCATCGTATGACCCTCGTTTCTTTTCGACTGTTTCGTAAATATTTGGGTAACTTGGGAGAATTTTTTGGGCAAATGCCGGGTTCACTGCCTTCCCGGACAAAAAATTACCCGTACGCCTATGGTGAGTCCGTCAGTCGGTCAGTCAGTCGAGTTGTGGTTTCGCGCCGGTTTCGCGTAACTAGCTTTCGTATCGCGCGAGGAGTTACAGTCAGTCAGTCCGTCAGTTAGTCAGTCCATCCGTTCGTCCTTCCGCAGTCAGTCCGTCAGTCAGCCAGCAGCCAGCAGCCAGCCATAAGACAATTTTCTTAAAGTAACGCAAAATATGGTTTGATTGGAAGCAAGTGTCTTTCTCCAGCTTAAATTGTGTTCCCCTTTGTCATGTCTTTTCTCAGGTGGATTGCCTCAGTGATACATGTGGAATGTTGGATTTCCATCGGAAAGATAAACCTGACCAAGCCTATCGCCTGTGGATGGCAATATTTGCTCACGCTGGGTAAAGCAGTACTCCATAACTGTACCTATTAAGTCATCTTTCTTTTAATTCACCCCTTGTTTTTATAACACGTGAATTCTGAAAATCAACGCCCAATCTACTGCCATCAACCATCGTCTTAGTAAACAGGGCGTTTTGCTCAGTGGATTTCAAACGCCAACTTCATTCCCTGTGATTATGAAGGATTTCGATCCACGTCACGCAGTTCCTGTGTGTTTCTAGTCCGTCTGTTTTTCTCGTAATTGAGGTTTGAAGCTCAGAGTTTGCATCTATTGAAAGGCGCCGGCAATGTGTGGAGATGCTTTAGTTCATCGTAGTTTCCTATCCCGAGTTCTCTAGACTATAGAGGCGACTTAACAAAAAGCTGAGTGCTAAACTATTACCCTGTCCCAATGGTCTGGTGATGCTTCTACTCACTTTGTATTCCATCGTCGTGGATTGGTGGTGGCGATGGGGTTGGGGGGAGAAAAATTCTAATCGTTTCGTTCTGGATAGCCTTTGGCGGACTAGCACCCAATCCAGGTGAAGTTGTGACACTCGTATTCTTTCCATGCTGGGTAACCTGGGATCTACAACTTAGTAGCAACCCTTCCCTCTCAAGCATGCCGAGTCTTGTATTATTAAGTTGAAATATTTAGTCGGATTCAAAGGTACAACGTATCTCCTATCCTACATCTATTTTGTGTAGACTCATCCCATGCGTTTTTTCTTGTTTCTCTCAGGATTATTCATTTGGCCTGTACCTTAATCTTCCACTTCACCATCATGCGTGACTTGGAAAAGATGGCTGGGTGGCTGCGCTTGTCAATCATCTATATATTTAGTGGGATTGGCGGATATCTGTACAGTGCTATCCTTCTGCCTTACCAAGCTGAGGTAATCAACTCTTTTTGCGTGTCTAAGGTCAACTCTCATTCCATCAGTAACAGAGTACAAAAATTGTAGAACCATGCACGTTATCCTTGTCCTCTTTCTGTAGACCGTTGATTTTGAAGCTGGGAGGCACGTGAAAGATATTCTGCAAAATGTAGAAATAAAATGTACGATAAAGAAGCCATTTCTGTTTGCCAATAGTTGCGTTTTTTCCACGCTAACTGTGGTTCCCTTGCTTTGCACTATTTGCATATATAGTCTTGCCCTTGGTTACGGTTTTAACGGATGCCTTAGAAGTTTCAATAAGCTGAGTGCTTCATTTGACGTTTGTTGAGATTGGTCGGATGCAATTTCCTTTTTATCGTTTTTTGACAGTTAGAAAACTCTCTAATATTAACATCACCGTTTCGTTCTTCCTGCAGGTTGGACCTTCAGGGTCAGTGTTTGGTATAATTGCCTGTCTGTTCGTTGAACTGTTTCAGAGTTGGCAGATGATAAAGAAACCATTCGAGGCGCTGTTCAAGTTGTGCGGAATAGTTCTTCTTCTGTTGCTGATCGGGCTACTCCCTTATGTCGATAACTTTGCCCATATGATCGGCTTTGTGTTCGGTTTTTTGCTTGCTTTCGTTTTCCTTCCTTACGTGTCGTTCGGCGAGTTTGACAGGCGAAGAAAGCAGATCCAGATTATAGTGTGTTTGGCGCTGGTTATAGTGCTGTTTGTGGTAGGATTTTTGGTGTTTTACATCTATCAAGGCTCCACTTGTAATGGCTGCGAGTTCTTGAACTGCATTCCATTCACGGAGGACTTTTGCAAACCGTATCACCTTGGACAGAACCTCCAGCCGAGGACAAGCTAGTCAACCAAGAGGGAAAATAGTGATTGTTCATCTGAATTCTCCAAGCCGATGATTTGTTTAGGATTTTGCTGTTTGATAAACATAACCATTTACTCGCCTAAGAATCCTCGTCGAATCAGAAATCCGTTCTTGGAACGGTTTGTCGGAGACTTGAATGAGAATTCAAATTAATCTGCTTCAAAAAGGAAAATAATGTATGACGATGCACACCTCACAGCTGATCGGATTTTTCTGTGACAATCTTTTACATACTAAGAACGCAAGACGCGAATCTTGATTTGTGCTTCGTCGCAGCAGCCCGTGCAAGGAGCAGCATGCCTGCGTTAAATGCCTGCGTATACACCAAGTGTGGACTAATTGTTGTCACGTGGGAACCTCGTTCCCATGGTCCCTTTCTTGGGAACGAGGCTCATTACGTGGAACACTGGTGTTTATTTACACATACATGGTTTGTCGTTTTGCGCACAGTGTTGCGAAATATCCTGGAGGTAAAAATTTAAACAAGGGAACCATAGTCGTATGTGACATCCCCAAACTCCCAATATATGTTTGAACTTGAAACCAACGGGTTACTTTTTTTAAAATGTTTAGGTCACGTTTGCGTTTGGAGTTAGATGCTCAGTTGTTTCAGTAAAAAGATGCTGCATTATTTGACTTGCGTTTTCTCTTTTAAGAGCTACCCGGTCTTAACTTGTAGAGCGTGTTCCATCCGTCTCTGTAATGGCCAGCCAGTAACTTGGTTTGATCCTGTAAAATTCGGTAAACTTTGATGGGTGAAGCCCACTGGTCACTACACAAAGAAACGAACGAGGCTTTGCTCTGTTTTGTTTTTGAAGGGCATTTACTAACGAGGGTTGTGGTATTTGTGCAAACATTTGCCACCTGTTTAAGCCCCAAAGGCCCTGAGAGGGTCTACGTAGCAGTATTCTGGACAAAGTCTGAAGCAGAGCCATTCTAGGTGCGCGGCAAGCAAAAGAAGGGTGAGCTTTGGGGATGAGTCTTCCATTCCAACCCGTTAGCCAAATAAACATCCCAAGAAAATCGGCGTTACCCACCCCAAAACTCATTGCTTCTGTTAAGCTTACTGTATTTATAGAGCCCCAATGGGTATTACAACCTTTGACTTGGAAACAAGGTGTACTACCATTTTCGAGCTACCGTGAACGGCCAAGTTTGGCAAGACAAACTGTCACGTTTTTTAATTAATTTAGAGCGTGAACATGTCAAGTTTTGACAGTTCCACCTCAATTGAGGCAGAGCTGTCAAAACTTGACAAACTTGAATGTTTTAAGCATGGAACAACGCGGAAAAAAGTTGGCCGTTCAGGGTAGCCCGAAAATGGTAGTATTAATCATACCAGCAGCCCAGCCTACTATATTTTGCATTGTACGTTCTTTCATTACCGGCTGTAGGAAATAACACTTGTATCATGAAAAACGTTAAATCAGTTTTCATCGTGATTGAAATCTGGTTGTGATTGGTAATCTGAAAGATTCTGCTGAGGGTAAAAAATTGCAAGTCAGTGAACAGGTTACAATGGAGGCCGATCATTCCGACCACTTTTGACAACTGCAATTACTTTTCAATCAGCCAATCAGCACGCTAGTCGGCAATGATGTCATCAATATTGAACTAATCAGCTGTCCTCCATCAAGTAAAATTTTCAAGCCTAGTTTTTATGTGAAATAGGAAAAGCAAGCCTCGCTGTAATGCGTCATTAGAGCCCACAGTCAGGTAGTAATCAAAGGCTCCTCTGAGCCAGTTCATGGATGCATCTTCCTACACTTATTACTATCTACACTTGACTAGTAATGCAACCTCTTTTCCAGAGTCTATCAAAGGGTGTGTTCCTTTCGGAGATTTCACGACCGAATGGAACACAAAATCCGAAAAAGGATTGTGTTACTACGGCAACCTGGCATATTCATTGAATTTTTTTTTTGTTTTTCACGTGACGTCATCAAAAACTAAAACCCAAAAGTAAAGAGACTTTGCATTTTTATCTTCATCACGTAAAAAACAGTAATGTATCTGCTTCCATATTTTCAGCTCGGTAGCGTGCTTTTTTTTTTTTAAATAGAGCAGTTTGATAGTTTTTCACAGTGTGTGACATAACAGATGTCTGCCCACAAGCATATCACTTACATGAACACATCGATTCCCACCGTGTATTTTTGAGGTTTTAAAAGCCAATATGACTAGAGAAACGTCTATGTGAAGTTCCAGATGATTTTCACTCGGTTCCGGCCGCCATGTATGGCGTTTCCATATTAAACCCTATAATTTTGAGTGGTACATTTTGACGAATAACTCGAGAACGGGACATCGCACAACCCTGAAGCTTGGGCATATTGTTTATTTATTATTCTTCTACAATATCTCAATTTCTTGACTTCATCTATTGAATGGTTGACTATTTTATTTTTTTACTTGCGTGACGTGCGCGTGACTGAATGCGAGCCAGCGAGGCATGCGAGGCAGACGTGCCAGGTGAAAACAAAATATCAGGGCTCGAAATACCAATTTTTCACCTTCAATATTACGAAATAAAAAGGCTGATAATCGACTCGTGGCACTAAGAAGGAAACCGAACGGATATTGCCTTTTTAATGCTGTCTCCATTATATTATTTGACAACGAAACACGATCCCTCCTTGCGTATAATCGAGAAATGTCTTGAGAGCTGTTGGCGTAATAAAATCAAAGTTTTGTTAATCATTTGAAAATCGCGTAATTTATTTACTAATTGTAATGCGGTTATTTAGTTTTGTTGTGCCTCGCGTGTTTTTAGATGCCTCGCACGTCTGCCTCGCATGCCTCGCTGGCTCGCTGATTGTGCATCCCCGACTGAATACAGCGTCAAAACAAGTGACGAGCTCTCGTGCTTGACGAGGTATGTGATGATAAAAGTTCTCAATACTATCATCACATACCTCGTCAAGCACAAGAGAGCTCGTCACTTGTTTTTCAAATACCGACCATTGCGTCCTGGCGTTACTCCCACAGAATCAGGAAGAAAGGCGTGAGAATTGAAAAGTATGTGGAGTCTACTGTGCCAAAGTAGAGCTTGCAAACTTTCCGCAGTCACTTTCGAATGTCTAAGCAAACAGTCGACAGCTTGGAACGATTATAGCAGCTGTATGTGGTACCTGCCATAACGCATCAGCTAAACCCACTTCGAAAGGAAGTACTTGTGTCTTGATGAGTCTGCGGAAACCACGAAAGCCTTCGATCTGAGGCAGATAGATTTGACGTGACAAGGTTGGAGTGCTTGTCGTGTTTAAAGGCGAGTTTGTAAAGTGATTGCCGTAAATTTTTTCCAGCAATTTATGGAGTTTTCTTCTGGTCAAAGGCTTACGGGAGGATGACAAATCTGAAGAGATAAAACTTTTTCCTGAAGCAATAGGAGCGATCGATGGTTGTCATATATAATACTTATCAATACCTATCATAAACAGGAAAACCGCTGGTCATTGAGATTGATTTCAACGGAGCAGATCACAAATTAATCCAGTGAATCTTTTCACAGAAAGGATTCATTAGATTCAAAACCCAGATTTGGATTTGCCGAAAGGAACGCGAAATCAATTTTTAGATCAAAAATCTGTTTTTGGATTCTCCCAAAGGAACGCACCCTAAGTTATTATTCAAACAAGACGCTCTATAAGCGTTAACTCGGGATACTTTTGTGCTGCAGAAGCCGGACGCACGCTCTCTGATTCTCGAAAACTAACCGGCTAGTGGTTTTCTTTTGGGTTCGCATAACGCCTTTTTGATCACGTACGAGCAAAGCTCGTTAAACTGTTTTGAGAGTTGCCGTCCATATTCGTTGTCAGCTGTCGTTATTTACTTCTAAATTAAGTGGCAACATCTGGACTTCACTTTGGCTCTCTCAAAACATTTCAGTTCTCTCTGCTAAGCTTGAAAACATTCGCATAGACACTTCTCTTAACATATTGGTTATTCAAAAGCGAATCGTTTCCGTGTATGTGACATGTTTCTCAGAAACAATCCAGATGTCACGCATTGTAAAAAAGTCGATATTCAAACTGCTCTATTTTCAAAACAAAGCGTGTGACTTGGCTGAAAACAGGCCAGCAGATATATATTTTTAAAATGTCATTTACCTGATGAAGGTAAAAAATCTAAATGTTTAATTTTAGTTTTTTCCTGATGTCACGTGAAAACCAAGAATTCGCAAACTTGTCTCTAAATATAGAACTGTCACAGCGATCCAAACAACTTTGCGATTTTCTAAATATAGAACTGTCACAACGTTCTAATTCGAGTCGATACTCACAGCACGTGCGAGGCTTCCAACCTTGTCTTAAATTCGGCAAGTCTTTTCACGCGGACTAACTCTTCTGGATTTAAGTCTTCACAACAGCAACAGAGTTGTGACAACATCTGGATCAAATTAAATCAAAGCAACTTTGCGATTTTCTAAATATAGAACTGTCACAACGTTCTAATTCGAGTCGATACTCACAGCACGTGCGAGGCTTCCAACCTTTTCTTAAATTCGGCAAGCCTTTTCACGGGGTCAGTCTGTACTGTATTAAAATCTAGCTTCACAACTTTGCAAAGATTTGTTCCGGCGGTCGAAGTGGATTATTTAACCTTGAGTGTTCACTTTCGGTCACGTATTAAATGGAGGGTATCACGTTACGAAAACAACTAACCGTCGCGTGATGTTAGCCTTTCGACCTTTGGACTATGTGGTTTGCTTTGACCAATGAACACACCGCCAAGTGCCTGCTATTGTGCATTGGCCAATCAAAACACCGGAACGTATTGTGCATTTTGCTGCACAGGAAAAACAAAAAGGCTGAAATCTAACACATTTTATAACTCGTGATACTTACAGTATCCCGAGTAACTAGACTGGTTGCGATGTATTCTCGCCCTCACGCAATGTCCCATCAAAGAGAGCGTTGTGTGACACCCCGAAAGTTACAGCATGGTAACTGTTTTTTGCCACAATATTGAATTAGTTTCAAAAATAATGTTTATACTGATCGTTTATTTAAGCCAATGGATAGATCGGTGTTTTCGCGGCAAGATTTCAGAATACGCGGCTATTTCATTGACACTGAATAACAATAGCGTCCATTGTAATATGCCTCCAACTTGGAAAGCTATTTCAGACATTAAACAAGAACTATGCCATGAGTAATTCGATAAGAATTCAATACGTGCCTGTCTCAGTTTAAGCAGTAAAATCGATCATATTTTTCCAGTCCTAAAACAAGTGTGTTGCATGTCTAAATATGTTTTTTTTTTTTTTCGGTACAAAAGCTCTGCTGATTACTTTGTTTACGTTGAATCAGTGTGGCGATTGTGACATTGTATGTTGTGTCAAACATAAGATCTAAGCTTTCACTTGATATGCAACAACACGCAGTATTCATCATGCGACGGGGGATTCAATTCATTGCTGAATGTTTCAATCCTTTGCTCAAACGAATTAGTTGTTCCTTGTCTAAGGCGCGTAGGATAAGAAATGCCTTATTTCCTTGCTTACGGTGGCAGGAAATTTATTTCCAAACACTTGGTGGCCATAGCACGAGTGCCTAGCTTTGTTATATAAAACGCATATGCTTTTGGCGTTGTTTTCTTTCTGTTCTCTTGTCTTGAACTCCAACCGCGCCCTTCAGTGCTAGTGGCATCGAAACAACTTGTTTATTATTAGACATTCATTCCTCCCTGCTGCATTCTTCCATCGGGTGACAAGAAAAATCGTCGATAGGAAAAGCAATTTCATCATCGCTTTAAGATATCAGCGTGCAATTTTCGTCGATTTCCATATTCAGTTCTGGAAGCTTGTGCACATAATCGTATTAGCTTTCCACTTTTCAACTCCACAAAGGTATATTCAAGAGGATCGGACGAAAAATCATCCGCTTTACAATCTTCACGTGCTCTGATCGACGCCATTCATACAGTATACACTTCATGATACATAAACAGTCGAGCAAGAATCTACACATTTCTACTACCCCCTGAAACGTGCAAACTTTGAGCAAAAAAGACTACGGGGGCAAATACAATACTTACCAGGGGAGGGACAGAAGAGATGTTTCATCCAAGTTTAATGAATAAATCAATCAGAATCGAGTGAGTGAGTGAGTGAGTGAGTGACTTTGGAGTGCATGGCATGACTACGTCATCCATGAGCTGAAAAGGGCCATAAAATGATCTCCTGGGTCCCATTTTCCGACGCTTACATGAAGTAGCGAAACAAACCATGGGTAGGTAGGATTTTTCCATCCTCGGAGACCCAGGGGCAGATAGTCAGGACGGGACAAAGATTCGGGACGAGCGAAAGTTTACAAGACAGTCGACTTGTTCCAGAAGCTATTGAAATCCAGCTTCGTGATTGGGCGGAAATTTTCTGGCAAGGAATTTGTTTCTGCCCAATCGGCGATCAGCTTATATATCGCACTCCTTACACCAACAAGTAAGCGGTCAATCTGCTGTCGACCATATTTTTAGTGGTTTCACTTGTCTCGTTTTTTCGACAGATTTATCCTACGAGGAACATTTTGGTGGCAAGGGACCCACAAAACCCAGAAATCCACAAATTAAAATTAAACTCAAGCAACAATCACTTGTAAGGAACTAGAAAAATCAAGATGAAGACCGACCTCAGGAATCGTAAACTTCACGCGAATAACACAGAGCTCGCAAGTTGATTTGTTGGCAAAGAGTGAGATCTTCGATGGTGTCCCCGTTGTTTGTGACGCCTTAGGCGTCACCCCGCTAGGTGGGTCTGGTGGCATGCTCCCCCAGGAAATTTTGAAAAATGGAAGTAGCTAAGAAGTGTTTTCCTTCAGTCTGAGCAGAAATGTGATGCTTTAAAAGCAACCGTTTAGATCCCAGAATTTTCTTTTTATTGGACCAATATGAACTCTTTCTTAACATTCTGACTTACATGTATCTAGAAGTCAAATTAACATGTTATAACGCTTGTTCTACATGCTGTCAGTGTGATCACTGAATCAGATCAATATCAAATTTAATTAACATGTTATTACGGTTGTTCTATATACTGTCACTCTTAAAACTGACAGCGATCTCCAGCGCTCATTTTTGGGCCATGCTTCCGGCCGGCGATCCGTAGACCACTGAATAGTTTCCTTTTCAGCATTTATTCTTTCCTCGATGCTCAGAAGCTAAAGTCAGGTTTAGGACTCTGGTCCCGACACTTGTAAGGAACTTGACTTGATCTATAAGGCTAAAAAAGACTAGCAACCACGACAATATGTCCCGCTGAACTTGAATGAAGTGCATCAAAAATGCTTGATAAATAAGCGATTTCCCATAGCCTGTAGGTAAGTTAATGGAAACATCTGTTTTGTTTTCTTCAACTGCACTTAAAGCTGTCTTCTGGTGCGTATTTCAGGAAGAAATTTTGAAATTTGAAGAGAGGCCATTTAGATCATGAATATAAGACACGCACTCTGATTGGCTTATTCAATTGGCGCGAACGGTTTCAGGATATGAGAACCAAGCTCTGATTGGTCAGATAAGAGAAAGGAATGCAGGTCAAAAGAAAGGAGCCGTTCGGGGAGAGGAGCGTTGCGTGGCGACCCAAAGAACAGCTGCGTAGGAGACTAAGCACAAACCGAACAATGATTAAATTATATCATAAAAGATACTTTATTACGAAGGAACTTCACTAACGCAGCAAGGAATCTAAAATGCGTGAGAAATAATAGTTTCAGCGTGAGATTTGTTTGCGTGAGTCTCACGCTTAATGCGTGAGACTTGAGAGCTCTGAACAGCATGTAACTCGGTCTCTTTCTCTGGTTAGGATCATTGTTGTTTGGTTTGGGCTTTTTTCTCTGGTTTACTTACGGGCAGTGGGCCGCTCCTGAAACTCTTCGGGGCGATTAAATTTCTGTTACATGGGCCAGACAAGTTTGCCGATCGGGCGAGAAGCACGCAGTTCGGCGGTTTAATTTTTTTTTTGCTCACGAAAACGAACCTTGCAATCGACCGTCTCAGCTCAATCTATTTCGAGAGAGACCACGAAAAGGCGTTAGAGAAAGTGTACAGTTCCACTGTGATCTATTGCAATGTTTTGGTTTTCACATTTTTGACTGGTATCTGTTGGCCAATATGCTTTTCTTCCCAAGGTGTGCATAAAAATATGCAAACTGCCTTGCAGTTGTGATAATTGCTAATTGTGTTGTACTGTACATGCGAGATGCATGATAATTTGCACAAGCTTTCCATGAACTCTTTTACCACAGTGGTGCTGAGCTCAGTTAAAAAGTTAATTTAAGTTTTAAAAACATGTTTTAGAGTGGGCTTTTGCAAAACCTTGCTGGAAACATTTACATTATGTTGACTGTAATGCAACTTTTAGGTTGCAAAATTTCAGATAAAGTTGTTTACAAGTTAATGCAGGATGTTTAGTGTCTTGTATGCACTCTTGTCTTTATAAACGCTCAAGTGTTATTAAATTCCATTTTTGCATGATACAGTTGCAGTTGCTGTGATTGCTAAGCCAGTGGTACACCAGGAAAGGACTTGATTTCTCCAGTTCTTCTCAGTTCTCAGTTCTTTATTTTTCTAATTAGTATTTTTTTTACAAATTCGACATGCCCACAGGTAGCTGATGCTAGTCTAGGTGGGTCATGTCTTAACTAAAAAGAGTAGGTAGGCAAGTTTACAGAAATCAGGAAGATAAATGTACAAGTGTATAAATTATAAAATTAAGTTTGTGAGTTAATTAGTACCATATGAAGAGAAAGCGCTATTAGATATCTTATTTTTACAAAAATACTTAATAGATCTAAATCTGCAATACAATTAGGACGATACTCATTATTCCGAAAACGCAACAAAATTTTAAGAAAACTTGACCTTTTGTATGATGTTTCGTATATCGAGATAAGAGTCTTCCGAGGTCAGAATATCGAAAAGTGCTCGTTTAATTTTTCTTTTAAAGTCATATTTTGAAAGATTTCTCCCGTGAGACCACACCAATTTTAGAATGGGCTCTTCCTGTCACTGCCCTTTTCCTTGACAATTTTTAGAGAATGCTTCCAGTTAATTAAGGAACTATGTTTTCAGTTCCTCACATAGTGTAAATGTGTTTTGTGCTGAAAGACCCTCGATAACCACCTATTGACAAATCATTCTCAACTATACAGTTCACTGAGTCAAACAGTTAGGCTGATACAATGGTATGGCTAAGTATAGTTAAATTAGTTAAATTACTTAAAGGTAGTTTCAAATTAAAGGACACTACACACAAACCATACCCATAACCTGAATACAATTACAAAATATGTTAACATGGTCACTCAAACGAGAAAATTTAGTAGCTTCTCAGTAAGATATCCCCTTTTAGATAAAGTGGAAACAAAAAAAAAACAAAACAAAATAAAACTAGAAGGGATTGTTGTTTCATTTATTTTTTGTTTGTTCAGAAGTTTTCTTGATAGTGAGATGTAACTTGCTATTCAAGTTTCCAATGTAATCTGTTTAGATATTGTAGTGATTATTTGTCACAAGCCTTATGGCCTCAGAGTTGTTATTAGGTTTTAGAGTAGCTGACTGGAATCTAACAGAAGGTGGCTTTTTTATGAGAATTTAAACACTCTTCAAAACACGTTGGAAACTTTTCATTGAAAGGTGGGTGGCTCAAAATTTAAAGAAGCCACTTTTTAGCCAGCTGCCAGCACTTCAGGAGAAGCCTACCTTGTACTAAATGAAATTTCCAATGAGTAAACCCAAGATGAAATTACACCCTCAGTTTCAGAGGGGGGTACAAAAAAATTTAAGATTATTCTTAAAATTTAATTGTCTGTTATCTGTTGGTCTTTCACTTTGCTTTTCTACAGCGGCCCAAAAGGGTCAATCACAAATCAATTTACCAAAACCAAAAATCAGTCTCCCATAACACGAAACAGTTTCTCAAAACACAATTTCCCAAAACACAAGTCAGTTTACCATCATCATTCACTGAAACACCTGTAATAGGGGTAGGTACATTTCACCGACCCCCAGTCCATGGACTACCATGATGGACTACCGAAATGGACAACCCTGAATTACCTACCTTGCACAAAAAACTTGGTTGTTTTGATCGATTAAGCGCGACTCTGGTCAGCTGTTCTGCAGGCACATTCATTCATCGTGTGATCGCTGACACGCTGTATGGTGAGTAATAATTGTTTGCCATAAATAGGGTAGGCAAAATCGTAGATCTTGGTCTTAAAGTGCCCCTAGCCCCAGAATATCTTTTTGCTAAAATAAATCTTTGCACCTGTTCAAAACGTGTTGTGCCTTTTTTCGCCTTATTTTTAACCAAATCTTGACTTTTTATAAACTGTAAAAGTTACGACATCTAGCTGTCATCTGTCACACGAAAGAGTTAGTAGGGGGTATGGGTCTTTTTCTCAGTTGGTGTCACAAACTGATTTGCATCGCAGTAAGTCTTTGTAAACATGCATGCAAAATAGTTTGTGATGTCAACTGGGGAATACACCATGCCCCTGCTGACTTGTTTGCTTAGTTTATCATAAGTATTGAAACCCATAGAAAAAGTCCAACGCTGGAAATAAAGTGTAAAATATTTTTGAAATAGGTACAAAGTATACTATTAGCGGAAAAAATAACTTGGGGTTAGGTTCACTTTAAATAAAGTAGGGCTTAGGGAGGCGGGCTGCACACTCCCACCCGATTCTCCTGGGCCTGGTCATGTGATCTTTTTTTGAGTTGTATATTCTTCTGTCACTTACCATCTTGCGCATCAAGACAGCCAGGCAAGGAATCATCTAGAAGATTATAGATTCATTATTCATTATTAATTATTAATTTTTACTCACCATCCAGCATGTCAGCCATCACTTGGGTCAAATGAATGCACCTGCAGAAGAGCTGACCAGCAGCATTTAAAAAATAACAAGGTGACGGAGATCACACTTAATCGATCAAAACAACCAAACTTTAGTAATTTTTTTTTTTCAAGGTAGGTAATTCAGGGTAATCCATTTTGGTAGTCCATTTAGCAGTCCATTTAGGTAGTCCATCATGGTAGTCCATGGACTGGGGGTCAGTGAAATGTACCTACCCCCTGTAATAGGTTAATCATAGTAAGTGCACTGCACAAGATGTTCAGCAATACCATATCACACTGCCTAATTCTTAGGAGCTATGAAACAAACAAACAAACAATACTTTATTTCACCCCATAATTACTACAAGATAAAAACAAATAATAATAATAATAATATGGCAGATGATAGGGGTGCTGGCTGCCCGAAATAACCTAAAAGTTAAAAATGCCAGGCAGTCAGTGAAAAGAAAAGATGATTAAATGTTTAGGTCAGAGACACAAGAACAAACAGACATAAATACACACAAAAATAGAGATAAACAGAGTTACATAAACTACCAGTATATTAAAATAACTACAATTCTTATATTGCAGAACAGTTGGTCCACTGTTGTTTTTATTATATGTAAATGATTTTCACTGTTGCTCAGATATCTTTGATTTTCATCTTTTTGCAGATGATGCAAATCTGTTTTATAAAAGCAAATCTCTTTCCATTCTAGAAACAAACATAAATGTTGAATTAAATAATATTCACGTATGGCTCTGTGCTAATAAGCTATCACTCAATATAGAAAAGTCAAATTTTGTAATTTTCCATCCACCTCAAAAGAAGTTACAATCTCATAATTTCAATCTGGCTATAAATAATAAGCAACTTAAGCGTGAATTCTGTATAAGGTATCTGGGCATCCTAATTGATTCAAACTTAAACTGGAAGGCCCAGGTTGAATGTATTGTTAAGAAAATTAGAAGAAGCATTGGTATCCTCTCTAAACTTCGATATTATGTTGGCCTAGATATTTTATTAAGCTTATATTATGCCCTTATATACCCTTTTTTGAAAAGAAAGAAAGCCCTGAAATGTTGAATGAAAGCCCTGTAATGCTACAAAAGGTATCAGGTCAATACCGTACCTCAATTACCATGCAAAACATCTGCCACAAATTTGCTTAAGTCTCAAAAATTATGCTAACTCCTAACCAATATCAAGGAAAACATAATAAGTGTCTATATGCTCATAAGAGTGATGATTTTTGTAAAAATCGGTTTTCATCTTAACATAATACATGCCATTTTCCATTCCTTTCCCCCAGCAAAACACTGGAGTAGTTTCTATTCGAGTCTTACTCTATAACCAAGGTAATCACCTATTTCACAAGCATAATCTGAACTCACATCAACGTCAAAATGGCATCTGTATGCAAGAGAATGCCAGAGTATTGGGAAACTGATTTTGATTTGATAATTAAAATTGGTTTGTGATTTCTGCCTCCGTACTTTTTCCACATAAAAGCAGCCTTCAAGCCCAATGACCTTAACCACTTAACCTGGTCTTTCATGATTGTCATAATATAAGTGGATGGAGAGACAACCACGACTACGGGTGAATTATTTTAAACTGGATTTTCTCAGACCATTTCAAGGTCTCTCTCGAGATTGAGCTGAGCTGAGCTGAGACGCGACTTCGAGTCGATTGTAAGCAGTGGACGGTTCGATTTCGTGGGCAAAACAAAATTCAACGGCTGCGTTTCACTCGCCCGATCGGTCAACTCGCCTGACCTGTGCAACAGAAATTCCATCGCCCCGAAAAGTTGCAGGAGCGGCCCACTGCCTGCGAGTAAACCAGAGAAAAACAAAAGCTCATACCAAACAACATCAATTGTGAGTTTTCAACAATTCTTCGCGTGAAGTTTACGGTACCTGCGATCGGTCTTCATCTTGATTTTTCTAGTTCCTTACAAGTGATTTTTGCTTGAGTAGAAGTTGAATTTGTCGATATCTGGGTTTTGTAGGCGCCTTTCCACCATAACTTTCCTCAAAAAAGTGTCGATACAGCGATCGAAAATATGGCTGACAGCAGATTGGACGTTTGACCCTCGGTATAAGGAGTCACGAAAGGAGTGCGATATATAAACTGAGCGCCGATTGGGCAAAAAAAAATTCCTTGGCGGAAAATTTCCGCACAATTCAATGGCTTCTGGAACTAGTCCGATAAAGAAATGTTCCCAGGGGCTCTCCTGTCCGTCTTGTAACTTTCGCTCGTCCTGAATCTTCGTCCCAACCCGACTCTGCCCCTGGGTCTCCGAGGATGGGATTTTTCTGACCATTATCTGTGATTAGACAGCAGGCTCAAATGGGACACTAAGTGTCCCTTACCTTACTAAGGGACACTTCGTGACGTCTACTTGAAGTAGTCGAATAGCCTGTTAGTTGTGGGATACCGCTGGCCAGTACTTTTGATTAGACAGCGGGCTCACAATGCTTATTAAGGGACACTTCGTGTCGTCTACTGCAAGTAGTGAAAGACCTGATCGTGGGCTCTTAATGTTAGCAAATGTTTACTAAAGAATAAACGAGCGCATGCGTGCATACGGTAACATGGTGCATGAGAACTCCCATATGGTTGCAGAGCTTACCCAAGTATAAGAAATCAAGAGCAATGACTTGTTTCTTTAAGTTTTGTGGGGAAACGGATGCCCCAAACCTGTATCCCAGGTTGGTATCATGTTCCCCGTTCCCAGCGCTGGGTCTACGGGCGGTGCATGATCGTAGGACAGTAGGGACACGTTAATTGAAAACGAGGGCTATGGAAGAACAAGAAGGAGACTATTTGTGCAATGCAGCCATGGATATCTTTGAATGCCAGCTAGCGTTTCAGACTGATTTGCTACAACATGGAGGAGGAGTGACTACGCCCTCTCAATGTGGCATGTTTCATTTTGATCTTCAGCCTTTTGTGGACAGACGTAGTAAACGGATGGGCGTGCACGAACGTCATTTCCGTACCCGACTGCGTCAAACAGGTAATTTTGTCGAGCACCCGCATTTAGCCACGGCCCTACAAGAGGCTTTATATCGCAGCATTAATGCGTTGCTTGAAGATGACATTCCCAATCAGGATCGTCTCTACTTTACGCTGGCCTCAGATCGCCTCACTAATAATTACAATGGGTGGGGTCTCACAGCCGGGGAATGGCGTCAAGGCGGAGCACGCGTGGACGAAGTGTTAGGGCATGCATCCAAGATGCTGAATTCTAATGAACGGTTCGAGATAGATGATAGTTTTCAACTGTCCCTGACACAGGTAAGGGCAGCCCCTAGAGGCAGTGGTCACAAGCGAAAATACACACCAGGTCATTCAAGTCACAAAGTGATGAGGACCATGAGAAAGAGCATTATAACGATTTCCTCAGATGATCAACTGTGTTGTGCAAGGGCCATTGTCACAGGCAAAGCCAAAGCTGACAATCATGCGAAATGGAGATCCTTCAAAGATGGTAGGCAGATACAAAACGATGAGGCCATCAAATTACACGTAGAGGCCAACATACCCTTAGGCCCTTGTGGGTACGAGGAGTTGACTGCGTTTAGTCATGCTCCGTCGTTGTATGACTATCAGTTGCTGATGATTGATGCAGACCGCAATTATCTGGTAACTCCCTTTGGACCTATGAAAGACAAACAGATCATTCTCTTGTACAAAGATGGCCACTACGACACGGTCACATCTCTTCCAGGCTTTTTCAACAGAGGCTATGTTTGTAGACTCTGTTTCTCCTGCTATGACCATGCAGAGCAACATTTTTGCAGTACTGATACAACCCAATGCAAGTGCTGCTTCCAGAAAGGTTGCCCAGACTACACAGCAGCTCAACCTTTTGGGGGACAGGCCACTCTCAATTGTGGCTTGTGCCATCGTCGCTTCTTTGGGGCTGCATGCTTGGAGAACCATCTCACACACAGCAAGAATGGTCAGCAAGCAAGTGACCAACACAAGAACGTGTGTACCACATACTGCAAATGCCAACATTGTCACATGCTGTTAAAAAGCAAGAAAGAACAACAGCGCCATCGCTGTGGGTTTGCTGAGTGTCGGAGCTGTAAGAAGTATGTTGACATCTCCAACCACAGATGTTTTATTCAAAAGGCCAAATCCCCCGAAGAAGGAAAGGCCGAAAAGAAGCAGAAAAAACGTGAGACCGAGTGTGCGGCTGCCCTGGGAATCCAAACGATACGCACCAATGGACAGAAGTCGGATGAGAGGTTAGTGAGCGGTGAAGAGGACAAGGAAGACAAGCCACCCCTACACGTTTTCTTTGACATTGAAGCGATGCAAGTGGCTGGGTATCATCGCGCCAACTTGATCGTGGCCGAAACTGAGCACAACGATCATCCTGTACGGTTCGGGGGCAACGACTGCCTACAGGAATTCCTCGAATGGTTGGACACATTAACCGAAGGCGACACACGCCAAGTCACGGTCATTGCTCACAATTTCCAGGGGTACGATGGATACTTCGTGATCCATCAGTACCTCCAAGAGAACCGAAAAGTTGAGCAAATCCGCAACGGTGCAAAAATCCTCCAGATGACCTTTGACAACATCCGATTTATTGATTCAATGAGTTTCTTTCAAATGCCTCTATCAGCATTTCCCAAGACCTTTGGACTGAAGGAGATGAAAAAGGGTTATTTTCCACATCTCTTCAACAGGCGTGAGTTTCAAGACTATGTGGGACCTCTACCAGCCATGGACTATTACATGCCTGAATCCATGTCAGTCAAAGGGCGCCAAGACTTTGAGGAGTGGTATACAGAGGAAAAACAGAAGCTGGGTAAGGAGGGATTCAATTTACACAATCAGCTAACCCAGTACTGTGAATCGGACGTGAAACTGCTCAAAAGAGGTTGCCTGATCTTCAGAGAACTGTTTCAGAGATTGGCCAATTTTAACCCATTTAATCATATGACCATTGCGTCTGCCTGCAACCATGATCTCCGTCAAAACCGCATGATTCCTGACAGCATTGCAAGCGAACCCTTATATGGGTGGCGGCTGAAGACCAATCAGTCCAAGGCCGCCTTAGAATGGCTTCATTGGGAGGACCACAAGTTACGCCATCAAACCTCAGCAGCAAGGAGTGAAGAGGAAGGGGAGATGCAAGACAGGTTGGCAGAAGCTTACTTCGAGCAACCACATCCCTTCACCCATCATCGCCTTCAGTTTGACAGACACCAAGGCGAGTATCGCATTCCCAGAACGCGGTACAAAGTGGACGGCTACGATCCCACCAACAAGATCGTCTATGAATTCCAAGGCTGTTTTTGGCACGGTTGCCCACGCTGCTTCCCAAATCGTGAGGAGATCCACCATCGCAACCTGGGTCGCAACATGCGAGACACGTACGAATTCACCCAAAAGAGGATGAATGAGCTGCGCGCCAATGGGTACAAGGTGGTAGAAATGTGGGAGTGCGACTGGACTCGCCTCAAACGCGAAGACAAGGAGATTCGCGAGTTTGTCAAGTCTCTGGAGTGGGTGGATCCTTTAGACCCCCGTGATGCTTTCTGTGGAGGGCGGACAAACGCTGTACAGTTGTACCGGCAAGTGGACAAAAGCTTGGACGAACAGATCCGTTACTACGACTACACGTCATTGTACCCGTGGGTCAACAAGAACGCCAAGTATCCTGTAGGGCACCCAGAGATGATCTCTCAACCAGATGACCCAGAAATGGACATCAGTCAGTATTTCGGACTGATCAAGTGCACAGTTTTGCCCCCGACCAACCTGTACCATCCCGTGCTGCCTTACCGCCATAAAGGCATGCTGACCTTCCCACTGTGTGGATCCTGTGTCAAGGAGCAAACTGACAAACCCGTGTTGGAACGATCTCGCTTTTGCCCTCACAGTGACGACCAACGGGTTCTCCTAGGCACTTGGTGCAGTCCAGAGTTGGAAAAGGCTGTGGGGTATGGCTACCAAGTTCTCCGCATCCACGAGGTGTGGCACTTTGAAAACACGTGCGAAGGACTTTTCGCCGAGTACGTGAACACATGGCTCAAACTGAAAGTGGAAGCCAGTGGGTGGCCAAAGCACGTGGGGGAGGACGAAGAGAAACGTCAAGAATACATCCAACGTTTCTTGCAAAGGGAAGGGATACAGTTGGATTACACCAAGATCGAGTACAACCCAGGTCTTCGCACTTTGGCGAAGATGATGCTAAACTCCATGTGGGGTAAATTTGGCCAGCGACCCAACAAAACCAAAGTCAAGGAGTTTCAAGATCCCAAACCCTTTCACAACTTCTTGGACTCAGACAAGTATGACGTCAAGAGTGTCAACGTACTCAACGAGGCTCGCGTAGAAGTCAGTTACCAACACCAAGCCCTCGACGACATATCCTCTCCCAACCTTAACATCTTCGTGGCCTGTTTTACCACGTGTTGGGCAAGGTTGCGCCTCTACGAAGCCCTGGAACTACTCGGGGAACGCGTACTGTACTTTGACACGGATTCTGTGATTTTTGTTAGCCAACCGGGCTCACCCGAGCCAGTGTTAGGAGACTACTTGGGTGACTTTACGTCCGAACTAAACGAAGGCGATTACATCGAAGAGTTCGTATCAGGGGGCCCCAAGAATTACGCATATAAGACCCATGGAGGCAAACACGAATGCAAAGTGCGTGGGTTCAGACTCAACAGTGAAGGAATGCAACAACTGAACTATCAGGTGATACGTCAAAACGTCTTGGATGAAATCCAACGACCCCTCCCCAGGCCAAGACAGACACAAGTTACCAATTCGTTCCAGATCGTGCGCGATGCCAAAGACTACACTCTGGAGACTCACCCCGATTACAAGTGCTATCAACTCGTGTTCAACAAACGCGTGATTGACCCCGCCAGTTTCCAAACGTACCCCTATGGGTTCGAACAACTGGCTGAGGAGGACGAAGGGATGGCTGTAATGCTGCATGATTTGTAAGGGACGAGGTGGTCAGTGGTCACCAGGACCCCACTTATGCTCCCACTTGTAAAATAGGTTTTCAAGTCATTAAACCATTTTTATTCATTTGCGTGACTTTTTTTTGTTGCGTAGTAGTAGAAAAGTCACGCTTTATAAGGGAAACGTAAAAAGTAGTAGTAGTAGTAGAGGTCGATCATTCCGACCACTTTTGACAGCTTAATTGATTTTCTAATCAGCCAATCAGCACGCGAGTTAGCAACAAAGTGATTTTCTAATCAGCCAATCAGCACGCGAGTTAGCAACAGTTATCGATGAGCAAATAATTAAATTAAAGTTGAACCAATGAGATCACGAGTTCTCATCTATCAAGCATACTTTTGATGCGACCAATCAGAAAAGCGAGTCTCAATGTCAATCAGAAAAGCGAGTCCAAATGTCATGCGTCACGCACACACCAAAAAGTCACGCTTTATAAGGGAACCCTAAAACAAGGGACACTTACATGAAGCAGCGAAATGCTCCCCTGGGTGGAGTATTCCGACCACATTTGAAAGCTGAAAAAATATATTTTTTTAATCAGCCAACCAGCACTCGAGTTGGCAATGAATTCATCAATCAAAACGTAACTAAATAAACGAGGCTCGTAAGCAACGACTATTGCAAATTGTGATTTGACTGGG
Organism: Pachyseris speciosa; assembly: GCA_016490735.1. NCBI lineage: Eukaryota > Metazoa > Cnidaria > Anthozoa > Scleractinia > Pachyseridae > Pachyseris > Pachyseris speciosa. The sequence goes on from JAEMWC010000111.1 coordinate 790,158, forward strand.
AAGATTTTGGTATTTTGTAAAAGTGGTCGCTTAGGAGAGGTGGTCGCAATGGGAGGTTCGACTGTAAACTCGATCTTTGATTGCTCTGTATTAGTGTATCTCTTCCAGCTACGTCCGAGGGACGTCACGCGTCTTCTGCCACTAGCAGCATCTCGAGCTAGAAGACACGCTGGGAGAAAATTTCTCGGAACTTTTCGGAGCGAGAAGGACGAAAACCAATCAGTTCGTGGCTAGTGCATCCGCCTAAGCAAAACTCACCCTCATACCCAGAGACAGTATTAAAGTGGTTTGAGGCTGTGATGGTTTTTACACTTTTACTTACATTCTTCACCGTTACACGGTTGGAAAAGCTGTAATTATGACACCGTTTGTTATATTACAAATAACAGTAACACTGTAACATGGATCGTGCGTAATTCCATGAACTCCAACTTGTGTCGCAAATGTTTTCTTTTTTACTAATCTGTCCCTTTTCTTTTTGTGGCGAGAAATAGTGTCGGGTCTTTTCATTGTCTTTTCCACCATTTTCAAATTGTACTGTTTATCATCTGACAGGAAATAACTGTTTCCCTGCTGCACTGGTCGCATATGCCTGTCGACAATGTGTTCCATGACACGCCCCATTGTTCTCCCAGACGTCAATCCATCGTGCGTGGACCAAAACGTTCGCTGTTCCACTGTCTCTTCTTTTTCCTCTCTTGTCACTGGTCTCTCGTCACTCACTGTCTTTTCTTCGCTTGTCGACGGACGTAGAGCATTTTTATTTTCCTCCATCTTTGAAAAGTGGTGGCTGATGGCTGGATGGCTGCTTTTATAGCAAAATTAATGCCAGTGACTTCATTTTGACGTGGCAGAAAGTGATTCGCTAATGAAAATTCCTTGGGCTGGGATTGGTCAATCTCTCTCAGAATTAGAGCCAATTAAAAGCCAAGTTGCAAATTAAATAGCCAATCAGACGCCGATTTTTGTCAGCCAATCAGAAGCCAAGTTCATATCTATACAGACTACCTTTTTTGATTGGAGGACAGCTGATGAGTTCGATATTGATGACGTCATTGCCGACTCGCGTGCTGATTGGCCGATTGAAAAGTGATTTCAGCTGTCAAAAGTGGTCGGAATGATCGGCCTCTACTACTACGGCCACTACTACGTCATTGCCGACTCGCGCGCTGATTGGCTGATTGAAAAGTGATTTCAGCTGTCAAAAGTGGTCGGAATGATCGGCCTCTACTACTACGGCCACTACTACGTCATTGCCGACTCGCGTGCTGATTGGCCGATTGAAAAGTGATTTCAGCTGTCAAAAGTGGTCGGAATGATCGGCCTCTACTACTACGGCCACTACTACGTCATTGTCGACTCGCGCGCTGATTGGCTGATTGAAAAGTGATTTCAGCTGTCAAAAGTGGTCGGAATGATCGGCCTCTACTACACGAAACAACAAAGTTATCAATCAACAAATAATTGAATTAAGGTTTAACCAATGAGATCACGAGTTCTCATATATGAAGCCTAGTTTAGTAGTAACAAGACGCTCTATGAGCGTTTACTCGAGATACCTTTGCGATGCAGAAATCGGATGCACGCTTTCTGATTCTCGAAAACTATCCGGCTAATGGTTTGCTTTTGGATTCGCTGTTGGTTTGCTTTTTAGTTCACCTACAAACGAAGTGCTTTAAACTGTTTTGAGAGTTGGCATCCATATTCGTGCTGTCGTAATTTACCGCCTCTAAATTAAGTGGCAACATCTGAAGTTTACTTTGGCTCTCTCAAAGCTTTTTTTCGCTCTGCTAAGCTTGAAAACATTCGCATAGACACTTCTCACAACATATTGGTTATTCAGAACTCGAAAACACAAGGCGAATCATTTTCGTGTATGTGAGATGTTTCTCAGAAGCAATCATGTTTCTCAGAAGCAATTCAGATGTCACGCTTTGTAAGAAAAAACCCTCGAAATTCAAACTGCTCTATTTCAAAAACAAAGGTAATTGTAATTATTGTAATGTAATTATTGTAAGTAATCTATACATGTAGTATTGTTAAATATTGTGTCATGTAAAGCAAATAAAAATTGTTTAAAAAAAAAAATTTGTAATCCGTTTCAATCTTCTCCATCCTTCACCATCCTTGCCAAATTTGCATTTATTCTTGTCTCTTTGGTTCTTATCTTCCCTTATTTGTTATGTCACTTTTTCGCATTATTTAAATGCATTTTTTATCTCTGTAATGATGACCCAAAATATTGTGACCATGCTCCTTTAAGGGATACCTTGTTCTTTACTTGAGTAATGCAGATGAGAGGATAATCAAGTCCCATTGACGAAGAATTAATGAAAGAAACTT
>JAEMWC010000111.1:797500-860000 GCA_016490735.1 Pachyseris speciosa
ACTTTTTTTGTCAGTTCTGGGAGAGTAAACTAACCCCTTCCAGGTAAAAGCGTCTGAATCGAAAATCATGTGCAGCCAATTCAGACCCTCGCTCAGCAGATGTAAGGGCCAACAGAACCACTAATTTCCAAGACAATTGTTTCAAAGACAATTCTGCATTATCAGAAAGGCCCTCTAATTAACTAGTAACTTGATGAACCTTCCATGTTTCAGTATATCGGGGAAGAGGAGGTCTCTTGTTAAATATACCCTTCATAAGCTGACAGACCAATGGACTCTCACCAACCCTAACAGAATCAATGGTTGGATGGGTCATGGATACTGTTGAGCGATAAACATTAATTAACCGATATGCCTTGCCTGAATTAAATTCTTGAGTCAGGAAATCTAATATTGCTGATAAAGAGGCTGAAATGGGATTAATCTGCTGTTGATTACACCAGCTAGCCCACTTCTCCCAAGCTGCGCTATAGGCGTTTGAGGTGTTTTTCCGCCACGCAGCCATATGCAAAGTTCTAGCTTGTTCAGAAATGCCTGTCTCTGAATATGATCGGTTGAGACAAGCCATCCTGCTAATTGAAGGCGAGTTAAGAGGTGATTTTCTCTCTGCCTGGTCAGCAGATCTACAGGTTGTGGTAGTAACTGAGGGAAATCTAATGAAAGTTGAAGAAACAGTGGATACCAAGGCTGGGTTTCCCATACTGGGGCTATTATAACCAACTTCTGAACTTGTTGGAGAATGACTTGCCTTAAACATCTCCCTACTAATGCGAAAGGGGGAAAAGCATACCCTCTCAACTGAGTCCAGTCTAGGGTAAAAGCATCCACTGCTTCCGCCCCTGGGTCTGGTCTCCAGCTTGCGTACCTTGGGACCTGGTACAACAGGCGGGGTGCAAAGAGGTCTATTTCGAGAGGGCCCCAAAGTCTCTGAATGCATTGAAAAATCTCTGGTTTGAGTTTCCAGTCGGAGTGGTCTATAACTGTACGTGACTCCTGGTCTGCCTGGAGGTTTTGCGTTCCTGGAATATGTCTTGCAACAATACTGGTTTGACATTGAAGGCACCAGGTCCACAGCTCGAATGCAAGACTTCACATGATGGGGGACCTGCTACCCCCCATCTTGTCGAGGTATGTAACTGCTGTTACATTGTCCATAAGTAAAAGAACCCTCACTTGAGTTTTGTGTCGAGTGAAGGCTTTCACTGCAAAGGCTTCTCCGATCAATTCTAGGCAACTGATGTGGAGTAGTCTTTCAGATTGTGTCCAAAGGCCTCCCGTTCGTACTCCATTGCAGACAGCTCCCCACCCCAGAAGGGAAGCATCTGTCTCTATTGTTAAGTCTGGGTCCCCGTTCACTAAGGCCTTGCCATTCCAAGCCATCAAGCTGTCTCTCCACCATACCAAATCCTCTCGAGCCTGAGGAGATAGCGGTACCTCGCTTTCGTAATTCATGGAATGGCATAATTGCTGATTTTTTAAATTTTATAAGTGACGGTAATGAAGAGGGGCTGGAAAGACAGCTTGAATGGAACTGTTTAGCAAACCTATTAGGCTTGCCAACCTTCGCAGTGTCAGGGAAGGCACTGTTAAGGTCTTTTGGCACTCCCGCTGTATCTTGCGAACTTTCTCGCGTGGTAGAGCTTGGGTCATTGTTGTGGAATCCACTAGGAAACCCAGGAATTCCATCTGAGGGGATGGAGTCAACATTGACTTCTCGTAATTCACTACAAATCCTAGGCTTGCCAGGGTACTGCAAACTAATTGGGCATGTTGAGTTGCAAGTTGTTTGCTTTCTGCCATGATCAAAATGTCGTCCAGATAGATTATTAGTCTTACTCCCATTTTGCACAACATTCCTACCACTGGTTTCAAAATTTTGGTGAAGACTCTTGGGGCGCTGGCTAGGCCAAAGGGAGGGCAAGCAAACTCCCACATTGTGCCCTTCCACAGAAATCGCAGGTATTTCTGCTGATTTATCCACACTGGAACAGTGAGGTAGGCATCCTTGAGGTCAAATTTGACCATAAAGTCGTCTTTTCTTAAAAGATCTTGCAACATGCGTATCCCTTCCATTTTGAAGTGGGAATATTCCACAAAATGGTTTAGAGCTTTCAAATTTATCACAGGTCTTTGGCCACCGCCTTTCTTGGGAACTATGAACAGGGAACTTACAATACCTGATTCTCGGTCTGACAATGGGTCTCTGTGAATAGCCCTTTTGACTTGCAATGAATGGACCTCTTCGCCTATTGCAAGAGTCTCCTCTTCTGAAAAGGTGAGGATTGGTGGTAGAACTACTTGAACAGGAGTTTGTGTGAATTCGATACGGTAACCTGAAATTGTTTGACATACCCAGGGGTAATTTGTAATGAAAGACCAAATCTGAATGAAGTGTGCTAGTCTTCCTGCAAGGGGAAAATCTATTGAGTTTAAATTTGAACAAGGAGGAAACATACCTTCGCTTAAGCAGTTGTTGCTTGAGAGGGCCACTGTTGACCCCTGCCCTTGGAGTTCGTGGGTTGGCCCCGGGAGAGATGGTGTCCTGCTCTGCGGTTGCTGAAGAATCTGTTGGCACCTCTGCCACGATATATGCTTCGGAAAGGGTGGGAGGTGCCTCTGGATGAAAAACGATTGTGGGAACGCCCACGACCTGCTGAACCAGCAACCATCAGTGTTTTTGCTGTTTCAGCTCTGGCTTTAAGTCGTGCTTCAAACCCTGCACCAAACAGTTTCCGTCCAGCATCAGGGTAGTCTTCTTTCCCCAGCGAGGCCAAAGATCCATGATTGTTGATCTTATTTAGTACAGCTGATCGGCGTGTAGATGATAGGAGACAGGAAACATTTCCTACCATACGAATGGAGTATGAGACTGCTTCCAACAGACTTTTGACTTGGTCTTGGGACAGAGTCAAATACTTTCTAGGTGAAGAATCACTCATGGCAGTCAAGTGCTCAAACATCATGCACAAGGGTCCTGTGATGTCAGGGACCTTGTCTTGCAAGAAGCGGTTATCTTTATCAATTCCGTTCGCGCCTTGAACAAGGGAAGCATCCAGTTCAGGCGTATAAACAGCTTCAACAGTAGGCCTGGGGTATTCTCGGCACATAGTTTTCCTCTCAAAATTCGTGAGAGGTTTTCTAGCAACAAGTTCAAGAAAACTGGAGAGTTCCTCGCTTGCCGACAAACGTGCGGCTCAGGTAGTATCATCAGAAGCATATAAATCTGTGTCGGTGGCATCCTCGTGGTCAGAATGAGGATCGACAGAACCCGAAGTATTAGGTTTCGACACATCCCACTTAGGTTTTTTCGGTGGAGTAGGATCAATGACAGTGATCTCTGGATCCAACTGTTGGCGAGCCTTGATCGCTCCTGCTTGTGTTGACGGCCCTTGATCGGCCTTGGATATTTGTTCGTGTGAGCTATCGGCCTTGATCGCCGATTTTAGCATCTCAAATGCTGATTTGTCGGCCAGAACGGCACGAATCAAATCGCCAGGATCTACCTTACCTTCCTGGCGCTGAGGTAGGCTCTGATGAGTAGGGATGGATCCTGAATCATCTGGAAGATTTCCACATTCGTCCGCCATGCCTTCTTTGCACGAGGAGCGTTTAAAAATGGCGCCGAAAAGAGGGACCGCTGACAGTTTATGGCCTATGAGGGACTGCCGCTGGCCTGTTGATTAGGTACAAAAGTGAGACCATGCGGAAAATATGGTCTAACAACATTAGAGAGCTTAAGCAGCGACGACGGCGACGGCAACGAGAACGCCACTAAACAATAGGCTTAATTAGGAAAAACAATCGCTCTGCACGTGCGTTTTACATTTTGGTACATTTCTTTGCCGTCCTCAGCAAAACAACAACGTGAGATGACCAAATTTTAGGTTTTGTGGAGAACGTGAGCGTATGACGGTGAACTGTTCTTTCTTTTTTTTTCCAACTTCACCGCCGTTTTTGCTAATTTAGCTCCAGGATAGTTCGCCCACATTTTTCAACTTAAAGAAGTTGGAATAATCGCGAAAGAGTTCGATAACGAGAAGTTTGATTTTCAAATGACGTTTTCGTTGCCGTTGCCGTCGTCGTTGCTTAAGCTCTCTATTGTTGCTATGTTTTTGTTTCTGTAAAGCCGCTGTTAGGAGCGAATAGAGGTTGGTTACACTGTTATATGGAGGCGACTGTTCTGAAGTGTAATGGTAAATGCTAATGGATGTTTTCCATGAATGTCTTTTATTTAAGGTGATTCCTCTCAATTGCATGGCGCATCGTTACTGCGCATAATTTATGGCGTCATTTAGCGCGCGCTCGGGCGCGCGTACACTAGAAACATTGCGAATTTGCTTTGACATTGAGCTTTCTCAGCTGAAATTTTCCCTTTGTCGTCGTATAGTAAAGAAACGAGCACGGCGACCCCCCTTTTTTTATTGGTGTAATGTACTCGTAATAGGCACACAAAAAACATATTTCAAGGAGAAAAAAAAGTTTAATAGTAGAAGTTAGATTATTTATATATAAATGGGGTGAATACTCTTTGTCTTTGGCCATCGTAGCTTAATCAGAAATAACACACAAACTGTTGAATTTGAAGAGAACAATACAATCCCTTTCCTGGACATTCTCATCAAACGCCACAGTCAAACTTTCTCAACATCCATCTACCGAAAGAAGACCTTTACCGGCCTGTACACAAAATGGGACTCCTTCACACCTAGGAAATATAAAGTAAACCTCATCCGCACGCTCACTTTTCGTTGTTTCCGCATCTGTTCGTCACCTTCTCTTTTGCGGTCTTGTTTAAATGAACTGAGGAAGCTGTTGTTACAAAACGGTTACCCTGCTGGTGTTGTCAATTACAACATTAATGATGTTCTGAACAGGCAACAAAACAGACCGAAGATTCCAACCACCACAGTCCCCAAAAAGGAAATAATCTTAGTTCTACCTTATTTAGGAGTACAAAGCAAAATTATTACCAAACAGCTGAAGACCTGCATTAGTAAATTTTATGGCTGCATTGATCTTAAGGTTATTTTCCAAAGCGCTCATCGCATTAAGTCTCTTTTTCCCTACAAAGATAGAATTAATCGTTCCCAAATGTCAAAAGTTGTTTATAAGGCTAACTGTTGGGACTGCCAAGATTTCTACATTGGAAAAACAAAACGCAGATTGCATGACAGAAAAACTGAACATTTTAAAGCGATCACGAGTAGCTGTCATGCATCTGCTATCGCAGACCACGTCACGTCAACTGGTCACAACTTAAAATGGGACCACTTTGAGATATTGGCGAAAGGTCGGTCAGATACACATTGCAAGATAAAGGAGACTCTGCTGATTAGAGAATTGAAACCTACCCTAAATGAAAATGTAAGCAGCGAAAAGCTGTATCTCTATTAGTTTGCATCTTTTAGATGCTAATTATTTTTAGCTTCTGTCAAGGTTATTGTTAATTAGTTACTTATCTTAAATTTAAAATTTAGTTGTTACTTTTATTCCTAACGGTCACTTCTGAAAATGTATGTCGAAACATACGAAACGTCAAGTTAAACGATATAGTTTTAGTTTTGTTTTCCAACAATGCGTTCTATTGTCATGTTTATCACCGCAGTTTGTGTGTTATTTCTGATAAATGGGGTGAACATCTGCGTTTGGAGCCAGGAAGGAGTTTGAGATGATGAGGAAGTGGTCCAATTTCCTCACATTATTTTCAAAATCGGGCAATTTGAAATCACAATACGAAAAGAATATAGCCCAGAAAAACAATTAGGCCCTAGTTTTCACTACTATTCATAGTTTTTGCTACATAATAACAGCTTTCTTCAGTTGGTCATGCTTCGAACATTTCTCGCACAACTCCGTAAAAACAGTTAGAACAACGAGTATGCAGGGCAAAAACAAGAACGGTGACCCCATCTTTTTATTGCATTTTTTCAATGTCCTATGCATGACTATCAATTGTGCCAAAGTCTGAAAAAAATCTTAATAGTACATTCTTTTCAGGGGAATTACCTTAAGCTTACCAACATTGAAACAAGTTGTTGGACAATACAAAATGTGGAATGAAGTTTTTTGATTTACCGAATTTATATTGTGGTGTAGACATAGTGATATAACTGCTGAAAAGTTAAGACTGTCAAACCCGATTGCTTGACAATATTTGCTAATTACTCGGGCTTCCCGCGTCTCGCGGGTCGCCCGGGTCTTAAAATGTCGACGGTTCCTCTTTTTACTCGGCCGGAAGTCGGCCGAGTTTGAAAATGTCGTTCGTTCTTCTTTGTCGTCGTGTTTCATCCACAAAGCTCACTTCCGGCGTTTCTGCGCAAGCGCAAGCTAAATTTAGCAGTAACTCTCGGAAGGCCCTGGGGACGATGTTGCATAAAACAAGGCCGCTGAAGACCGCCATGTTACAGCATGTTAACATCACGAACGCTAAAATGACGATTCACCTTGTGTTCACAACTTGTGTGAACAACTAATATGTAGACAGAAGTGTCAATAGGATTGTTTGCAAGTTCAACAGCGAGACGAAAGGTTTTAACATAGCCAAACTGAACATCGTGCCCATGGCTTCTACATGCCATGTACATACTAAACCGCTGTAATTTTGAGGGGTACGTTTTGCTGAATAACTCAAGTACGGGATAGCACACACTCCTGACGCTTTTACAGGTATATTATTTACTATTTTTGTACAATATCTCAATTGCTTGACATTATTTTTGAATGATAAACGATTATATTTTTAAATTGCGTGACGTGAAATCCAACTATAGAACTGGCTGCAGAAACCTTACTCTCTTGGGATCAAAGCAGACAAAAGCCACTAATTATTCATTGTTTTTGTGGGTCATTGTTTTCTACTTAGTCGGTTTTCTATCGTCTTTTGGGTCATCGTTTTCTAGACATCCATAACACAAGCAGTGTTGACTGTACTTGAAGAATGTGTTGTATTAGAGGAGGCAGTGCTACTATCTGCTCATGATGACTGAACATTAAGCAATAGTGAAAATAAAATATGGAAAGGAATTCAGACCTTGTTATTCTAACTTTGTCATGATATTACAACCGTGCAGGTGAATCAGTGAAGTAGCAAATTGCAATTTCTAATTGCCTTTTGCGAAAAGGCCGAGTAAAGGCCAAAATGGCCTCTTGTTTTTTTCTTCGTCGAGTTTCATCCACAAAGCTCACTTCCGGCGTTTCTGAGCAAGCGCTAACTAATAATGGTCAAGCACAAGCAGTTTTGACTGTACTTGAAGAATGTGTTGTATTAGAGGAGGCAGTGCTACTATCTGTTCATGATGACTGAACATGATGCAATAGTGAAAATAAAATATGGAAAGGAATTCAGATCTTGTTATTCTAACTTTGTCATGATATTACAACCATCACGATATTTTTACCTCATTAGCTATGCTGAATGACCGTGGCCTAGCCGTCATCTTTACCGTTTCTGATGCAGATGTTCCCGGGTTCGATACCCGCTATCGACATGGTCAATGGTTGAGCTGTAAAGCAAGTTTGTAATTTTAGGGAAGTATATATTGATAGGGGTCTAGAGAAATAGACTCCAACACAAGCTAAGCACAATGCGTCCGCTGTAAGAGGGACAGACTTCTCTGTATTCTTTTGTTTAGCGCTAAATTAGGGATACAATGCTGTTTTTTGCAAGCCCGAGTTTAGGGTAATTGTAGCCTCTTGTTTTTTTTTACTCGGGCTTCCCGCGTCTCGCGGGTCGCCCGGGTCTAAAATTGTCGACGGTTCTTCTTCTTATTCTTTGTCGTCAGTTTCATCCACAAAGCTCACTTCCGGCGTTTCTGCGCAAGCGCTAACTATAAATAACAACTCACAACAGAAAGAATGATGCCTGTTGTCACGTATCGGAAAACGTCGATTCACCTTGTGTCTTTTGAAGTCTAAACAACTAATATTGTTAAGAGAAGTGTCTATACAAGTTCAACTGCGAGAAGAAAGCTTTTAACATGACCAAACTTAACTCCAGATGGACTGCCGTGTTTCCCCGTGTCCGCACCATTGAGATGTACATTTTGTTGAATAACTCAATTTCGGAATATCACACACCCCTGAGACCTTGACAGGTAGTTTATTTACTATTTTTCCACAATATCTCAATTTCTGGACATTAGTTTTTGAATGATAAGGGATTAGTTTTTACTTTTTTGACTTGAGACTGACCGTAGAAACGTTCCTTTCTTATGTTTCAAATGACCCTGAATTGACGTAATTGTAAACAGTTTCACTCTAGTCTGCTGATTATTTCTCTCCTCACATTTCATCTCTATTTCACCTCACATTTCACTCCATTAACGTTTATGCGAAAGAATCCAACATCGTTCGATAAGCGTTTCCTTTGTCAAACAATTATCAATCGAAGCGAAAACAAGTGTGCTTAGATTTTTGGAATCAATACACTATTTTTATCGTATTACATTACGATGAACTATGTCGCCTAGAGATCATTGTGCCTGCCTCTGAAGCATCTAATCCGGGTTCGATATCTGTTAGTGGCATATATCGCGGGCTTTCTTTTTTGTTTCTCTTTTTCTTCTTCTTTTAGAATTTTTTTGACAAGTGTTACAGTTATTGTTCTCAATGGTTGAGCTTATGTTTCAAATGACGTACAATTTGTAAACAGATTATTTTTTCTCCACACATTTCACCCAGACTCCATTAACGTCTATGCGAAAAAATCTTACATCGTTTGATAAGCGTTTCCTTTCTCAAACACTTAGCAGAAATATTCATCGAAGCGAAGACAAGTGTGGTTATGTAAACAACCCGGGTTCAACTTCTACTGGTGGTACCTATCGCGGGCTTTTTTCTTTTTCTTTTATAAATATTTTTTACAAGTGTTATTATTATTGTTCTCAATAGTTGAGCAGTGAAGCAATTTTGTAATTTTAATTGGATATACATATATTGCATTATACTGCAGATGTTATTGATATGGCTAATCATATCGAGATTAGGGTCAAACCATGATCCCAAGTTTTTCACCTTTGTTGAAGGACATATTCGAGATTCACCAACAACAAGGTGTGAGGTAATTACTTTCTCAAGTTGCTGTCTTGTTCCAAGAATAAGAAATGCTGCTGCGAGACTTGTCACTAACACTCCTAGCATCTGTCATATCACTCCCATTTTGGAAGATCTTCACTGGTTGCCCATCAAATACAGAACTGAATTCAAAATTGTGCTGCTAACATTCAAGTGCCTCCATGGACTTACACCACAATATCTGGTCGATCTTATTGCTATCGCTCCCCAGTCAAGATATAATCTTAGGTCCAGGAATGCAACTCTGCTGGTACCAGCCAAAGCGCGGTGCCTACCTACGCTTGGTGACCGAGCCTTTCAGTCGGCTGCTCCGAAACTATGGAACAGTCTTCCGGGGGAGATAAGAAACATTCAGATCCTCACATCTTTTAAACGAGCTCTCAAAACATACATTTTTATGACAACTTTTTAACCGACCTATTAATTTTGATCTTATTGCTTGTTATGCGCATATTGAAATATTTGTATTGTATATTCGCAATATAAATTTTATATTTATTATTTATTATTTATTGATCTGATAGGGGTCTACGGATATACACTGCAAAGAAATAGACTCAAACACAAACTAAGCGCAATGCGTCCGATGTAAGAAAGACAGACTTCTCTCTATTCTTTTGTTTAGCGCTAAATTAGGGATACAATACTGTTTTTTGCAAGCCCGAGTTTAGGCTAATTGTAGCCTCTTGTTATTCTTCGTCGAGGTTCATCCACAAAGCTCATTTTCGGCGTTTCTGCGCAAGCGCTAACTAATAATGGTCATTTTGGAATAAGTAAACTATTTTTACTTCATTAGCTATGCTGAATGACCGTGGCCTAGCGTTCATCTTTACCGCTTCTGATGCAGATGTTCCCGGGTTCGGGAACATCGTAGCGCTTCTTTAAAGTTTTGTGCTCATGTAATGGTACACAAAATGCAAAAAATATTCATATGACATGCTTCCCTAGAGTTAATTTCACATCACTTGCCTTTTGAAAAGATGATACATACTAATAGTTTAGCAGCTAAATTTCGTAAGCCACACATGCACGCATTGCGGACCTATTTTATATTTATGCAGGCAGTAGTATAGGAGTTGGGTGAACTAGCACACCACTCCTATACTACTCACATTTTATGGTAAATCTGTTTTTAATGCCCTGAGATAATGGTTTGGGTAAGAGAATATTGACCAAAAATGGCTAACCAATTATACATTCTTAAAGTAAAATTTACTGACAATTTTTACTTAAAAAGTTTATGGTAAATCAAAAATAGAAAACTATATATTTTTAATTTTACTGAATATTTCAATAAGCACTTCAACCCCTATGCATGACTTTCTCGGAAAAATCACCAAGCGTGACATTCTCGGAAAAACAGGGAAACCCCCTATTAAATGAGTCATCGCTAATAGTTATTGTTTCAGATCATGAGACGGTCGTATGATTATAAATTCTTAAAGTAAAAATTTACTTAAAAGGTTTATGCTAAAGTTTGTTATTTAAACTGTATTCCCTGAGAAACGGCTATTTTCAATAGTTTTAGCAATAAAGGGTATTAATCAACAGTATTCACCGAGTAACGTTTAAAAACAATACTTATTACCCAATTAACATTTTCAATATCATTTTAAACGCACTTTCAAATTTAATTTTCTATTTTAATAATATAGATGAAAACACTTAAAGATATATCACTTTATAATAATATGGAAAAAATTGTAGGATCCCGGGCCCTTGGAAAAGGTCAAAGCCAAAATGACTTAAAGAGAAATGACTTATATAAATTGTACAGAATGAAAAATATGAAAATGTCTCAGACCCTTGGAAAAGGTCAAAGCCAAAATGACTTAAAGACAAATGACTTATATAAATTGTACAGAATGAAAAATATGAAAATGTCTCAGACCCTTGGAAAAGGTCAAAGCCAAAATGAATTCCCTTGCCAGACGGTTCGGAATTCAAACGCACATTCAAAAAATTTAATATATACTAATAATAAGATGGAGAATCGAAACAGTTTATTCAAAAAGTTATTAGCAAACTCAAGCCAAATGGATGTTAATGAGATGAAGCAATTAGTGAGTCTCGCTGATGACATCAAAAAACAGAAGCCAATTCCAGCTCCGAGAATGAAAAAACAAATTGAGAAGCCAATTCCGGCACCTCGCAGTGTAAAACAAATGGTAAAATATTATGAAGATAATATTATTCTACCTCCAATAGAATTTAGGGATAAACCAGTTCCTAAACCAAGAACTAAAAAGGTGGTTCAAAAACCAATTCCAGCCCCAAGAATGAAAAAACAAATAGTTCAAAAACCAGTTCCATTACCGAGGACAAAAATAGAGCAAAAAGACAAAGCTCTGAAAGGTTATACCAAATCATTTGAAATTAGTATTAAGAATGACAAAGATCCTCTTATACAACTACAAATGACGAGAATAGCCGCCGCACGCCATTTAGAAAACGTGCTTAAATCCATGAAAGGACTGAAATTTATTGAAACACTAAAGATAATATTCACCAAAATATTAGATGGGGAACTAAGAGAGGCTACCACCTATTTTAACAGTCCGGCTCAAACAATAATAAATGATCTTGATATTACTAAATCGCTGCAATTATCAGAACAAAATATATTAAATAAGATTGCAGTTTGGATTTCCGAAGGCAGCGGTTGGACAGTTAAATCAGTTGACAATCATTATCTCAATGTTGTGATATATCAGCCAATGAAAGGCTCTTCATATATTAATCTACCTCAAGAATTAAGAAATAAAATGAAGGGATTGATCAATTTAAAAAATGATGACAATGAATGCTTCAGATGGTGTCATATCAGACACTTGAATCCACAAGAGAAGAACCCTCAGAGAATAAAAAAATCTGATAAGCAATATATTAATATGTTAGATTATTCTGGAATTGAATTTCAAGTTGCAGTCAAACAGTACAATAAAATTGAGAAACAGAATAATATTCGTATCAATGTATTTGGTTATGAAAACAAACAACCATATCCGATTTATGTATCACAAGAAAAGTATGAAGACTGTTTGAATCTTCTATTGATTACAGAAAATGAAAACAAACACTACGTTTTAATCAAAGATTTTAACAGATTCATGCGCAATATAACGATGCACAATGAAAGAAAACACTTTTGTATGCATTGTTTGCAGTGTTTTAGTTCTGAATGGGTTTTAACAGATCATAAAGAAAACTGTATCCAAATAAATGGAACTCAAGCAATTAAAATGCCAGCAAAAGGTGATAACATATTTAAATTCAATAATTTTCATAAACAATTGCCAGTACCATTTGTTATATATGCAGATTTTGAAGCCTTGACGGAAAAAGTGTCAAGCTGCCAGCCGAATAATGATAAATCATACACTAAAGCTTATCAAAAACATACAGACTGTGGTTATGGATACAAAGTTGTTTGTTGTTATGATGATAAATTCACCAAATCACTGAAAACATATAGAGGTGAAAAAGCTGTTTATAAATTTATGGAAGCTATGTTGGATGAAGTTAAATATTGTAAGAAGGTTATGAAAAAAGAATTCAACAAACCACTGAAAAGCTGATAGTTGTCATATTTGTGATAAAAAGTATACTGACACAGATATAAAAGTCAGAGATCACTGTCATATAACTGGAAAATACAGAGGATCAGCTCACCAAGATTGTAATATAAACTCTAAAATAACTAATAAGATACCAGTAATATTTCATAATCTAAGAGGTTATGATTCACATTTCATTATGCAAGAAATTGGTGAAATAGTCAAAAAGCACACATGTACAAATAAGAAAGGCGAGGAGTGCCAAATGAATATTAATGTAATTCCTAATAACATGGAGAAATACATGGCTTTCATGCTTGGTAATCTAACCTTCATTGATAGTTTCCAATTTATGAGCTCCAGTTTGGAAAAACTAGTCAGTAATCTCCCCGATGTTGCCTTCAAATATACATCTCAAGTGTTTAAAGATGAAAAACTGAAGCTAATGAAACAAAAAGGTGTATATCCGTATGACTTCATGGATTCATTTGATAAGTTTAATGAAAAGCTACCATTAAAAGAAGAGTTTTACAGCATATTAAATAATGAGCATATTTCAGATGAAGATTATCAACATGCTCAAAAGGTTTGGAATACATTCAAATTAAAAAATATGGGAGAATATCATGATTTGTACCTTAAATCAGACATATTACTCCTTGCTGACGTATTTGAGAACTTCAGAAAAACCTGTCTAGAATACTACAAACTGGATCCATGTCATTATTTTACAAGTCCAGGCCTCTCATGGGATTCTATGCTAAAAATGACTGGCATCAAACTTGAGTTAATGACAGATGTTAATATGTTCCAGTTCATTGAAAAGGGCATGCGTGGGGGGATCAGTTATATTGCCAATCGATATGGAAAAGCAAATAATAAGTACATGAAAGGGTATGAAAAAAGCGCTCCTTCAAATATATCATGTATTTGGATGCCAATAATTTTTATGGCTGGGCTATGTCACAGTATTTACCAACAGGAGGTTTCAAATGGTTGAAAGAAAAACAGATTAATGAGTTAGACCTTGCTAAATACAAAAAAAATTCCAAAAAGGGATTGATACTCGAAGTTGATCTTGAATATAATAAAGAATTACATGATCTTCATAATGATTACCCGCTTGGACCAGAAAAGATTAAAGTATCTGAAAGAATGCTATCAGAATATTGCAAAAACATTGCAAATAAGTATAATATATCAACTGACTTAGTTCATAAGCTCATCCCAACTTTGAAAAATAAGAAGAAGTATGTTCTTCATTATAGAAATCTTCAACTGTATATGGATCTTGGATTGAAAGTTACAAAAGTTCATAGAGTACTTGAATTCAATCAGTCTCCTTGGTTGAAACAATATATTGATTTTAATACAGTAAAAAGAAAAAATGCTAAAAATGCATTTGAGAAAGACATTTTCAAGTTAATGAATAATTCAGTCTTCGGAAAAACGATGGAAAACACCAGAAAGCGAGTAGATGTTAGATTAGTCACTGATGAAAAAAAATTGTTGAAAATGACATCTAAACCAACATTCGTCAGCAATAAAATATTCAATGAAAATCTCGTTGCAGTTCACAAGATCAAAGAAACACTCACCCTTAACAGGCCGGCATATGTGGGAATGTGTATTCTTGATTTAAGTAAAACCATGATGTATGATTTTCACTACAACTACATTAAAAAGAAGTATGGAGATAAAGCTAAGTTATTATTCACAGACACGGATAGCTTAACTTACGAGATTGAAGCTGATGATGTGTATCGAGACTTTTGGAATGATAAATACAAATTCGATAACAGTGACTATCCTGAAGAGAATCAGTTCTTCGATAAAACAAATAAAAAAGTGATTGGTAAATTCAAGGATGAAGCTGCTGGTATTCCAATTACAGAATTAGTTGCTTTGAGATCAAAGATGTACAGTTATATAAAAGATAATCAAAAAGGTGGTGGTAAAACAGCAAAAGGAATAAAAAAGTCTGTGATCAAAAAAGATATAACATATGAAAATTACAAAAATGTCTTATTTGAGAATAAACAGATGCATCATACAATGAAAACCATAAGATCTGAAAATCATGTTTTAGGATCATATGAAATCAATAAAGTTTCTCTCAGCTGTTTTGATGACAAAAGATATTTACATAATGATGGAATAAAATCTTATGCTTATGGACATTACAAAATAAATAGCCAGGAATAATAAAATACTCTTGGCTACCAAATAGCAAAACAGTATTATATAAAAATACTGACCTCTTTATTATATATAGGTTAGATAAAGTTAGTTTTTTCCTCTACGTGATAAATACAATTTGCTTTCCTCCATGTGCTTTGTTATTTCATAAATTAAATCTTCAAAACAATTGCTCATAATATATTTGCACTTATTTTTTTCATATAACTGCTTCATATTTGTTTGTTTATCCGACACTTGGAATACACCTGTTGGACTTTTGAATTCTAGACACAAAGCATTGTATTTTCTAGTTGGATTCATTAACATCAAATCACATTGTCCGGACATGTATCCTTTGTTGTAACTTTTAATTCTCATATCAGAGCTTATTTGATTTTCACCGAGACCAGCAATCATTAAAGCATCTTCATATTTTTTTCTGATGAATGATACGATCTTAGTGTGCAAATCATTTTCATTTTCAATCAAAAGCATATTATTGTTCCTATCGTTGAACCGTTTGTAATATCCTTGTTTTCTGATTGATGGTAATACTTTTGATGTAACCCAATGTTTAAATTTTTCAGCTTCTTGTTTTTTGGATGATAATAAAAGTGAATAAAATCCTGATTCGTTTATAAAAAAACATTTATAAGATTGTTCGACCTGAGGGACCGTTTTGGTCACCCTGCTATTGACCTGAGGGACCGTTTTGGTCCCCCAGCTATTTGTGATTATTTTGAGGTCTATCAAGATTTTATCATCAGATACAACATGATTTCTGATTGCTCTTTGTGGATTTTTATATTCAAGAATAGTAGCAATGTCTCTACCTCTGAACCATATATCATTTTTATCATCAAGATAACAATCTATTGATACATTCAATTCTTTATTACTATAGGAATATTTTTGCATACACATCATATATTATATATAAGTTAGATTATTTTTACATATCTTTTAAATCCCTAAATGGTATCCAACTATTAAAATTATCACTATATCCCTTCCACTTTACTAAAGCTTGTTTCTTCTTGTAATCCCTCCGAATGACTTTATCAATGCGGAAAACATTTTGTTTGGCTTTTAATAATTCGGGTTCATAAAAACTCCCTTCAATATCTTCACCTCTGAGATCTTTTATTTTGTATGTTATTGGATTAGTGTATTGGATCTTATCTATTATGAATAATTCTTCGGTCCAGTTTGGAGTATAACCTTTATCAAAAGTCTTTCTTTTGTATTTACTAATTCGAACCTTATCACCTACTTTAAATTTTGGTTTATGTTGTAATGTTTCCATTTCACCGTATAAATTAAAATACACCATTCCTTCATTCTTTTTCTTTGAAGCCTCTGTGGGTGTCATCTTTGTGCTTGAATGTTTTGTATTGTTGTACTGTTTTAATATTTTAGGTAATATGTCTATGTACTGTGTGTTGCCTTGAATTGTAAACTGTTTCCACATTTTGCATTTGATTGTTCGATTCCATCTTTCAACTACTGAGGATTTTTCTTCATTTTCGGTGGAGTAAATATGTATCCCATTTTTCTCTAGCAAGTCTTTCAAGTGTTTTTTTGTAAAACTCTTTCCCTTTATCGACCCATAGATATTGTGGTTTTCTATCTCTGAATATTGTTTGAAATGCTTCAGTTACAGTTTCACCCTTTTTATCCTTCAGAGGAACAATCCAACCATATTTACTGAAAACATCGATAGCCATTAGAAGATATTTGTAACCCTTATTCTATTTACTGAATTTTTGCATTTCAACAAGATCGGCAGCCCATATTTCATCAATTTTATTTACAATCACGCGCCGCCGAGTAAAGTTGCGTTTTATGGTTTTATGTAATTCATCTGCTAATTTTTCTTGACAGTTTTCTTCACTCGACGGCTTTTTCCGTTTTTTGGAATTCCGAGACCTAATTTCTGTTTTGTATTAATTAAGAATCTAGCTGTTTGACCCCATTTTGGCATTTCACCATATGGTATTTGATCAAGTGACTCAACCATTTTTTCTGTCACAATCTCCTTTATTTTTTCCCATATCATAACAAATATCATGGTAAGCTGCTATTTCATCAACTTTATTGTAAGGTTTAACATTCCATTTTGTGACATCGCCTGTATTTTTATCATACTCCAACTGTTGGTCTAAAGGATTGTAAGGTCCCATGTATTTATAATTTCCAGGAGTCCACCCGCCTTTTGGTTTTGGAAGCTTACCAATCATTGCGTGTATATCAATTTTACCACCATAATAATTTTTTGCAGTGTCAGTTACAAGTTGAGATAATGATGTCCACCCTTTATTGTTTTTACCAATCATTGCTTTACCGAAACTTTTCATAAATTTAGGATCTGTGAATGGTTTAGGAATTAAGACTCCATATTTCAACATATTTGTATCAAATACTTTTTCACCCCAACCAGAACCAAATTTTGGAATTGTAAAAGTGGGTTTTTGACCAAATCCAGATTCAAGGATAAAAGAGTTATACAATTTTTTATACCCATTCTTTTTTGCAATTTCATATAACTGTTTATAAACTTTAACTCTCTCTTTAGCATCTTTAATTTCTTGAGGATTCGGGAATTTAAATAAATTAGGGTCTGTGGCTAGTTCTAGCCCTTTTTTCAAATCTACTTGCCATGGACTGCCTGCAACTCCACTTTTTAATAATTTATTTACATCTATTGCCCCGCCTTTTGTATAATCTATGCCTTTAATATCCGTTTTATGCATTTTTCTTTTATCGGCGCGTTTCGGACGAATTGAAGTGCTTAGTTGCATTAACCCTTCTTTACCCACTTTTGATAAAGCAGGTCTTAAAAATGTTAGTCCTTTATCTACAGCGGCTTGTTGAAGTTTTGGATTTCTAAGGGCTTCAGATGCATAGTATCTCCCCGCTTGCAATGCCTTTTTACCAATCATTGGAGCTAACGCAAACCCGGCATCTAATGCTCCAGTTAAAAGTGTATTTCCAATGCCCGCCCCTTCAGACGGGCTAATTAGTTTCCCTGTCTCTTGACGAATTTTGTTTTTGTAATTCCACATTCAGCGCAAGTACATTTCAACAAAGTTCGACCATTTTTAGTCATTTCAAACCTTTCACTTCCTGGTACACATTCAGTGACTTTTTTCTGTTTAATACAATACGATTTTACCATATATTATTATATTAGATTATTTTCAATACATTAAATATAATTCACCATTTCTTTCTTCAATATCATTTTTTGGAAATGTTTTTATCATCAAACCTCTTTTATTTTTTCTATCTTGAATCATTAATCTAGTAATCTCAGACACAATGACGATATCAAAACCTTCAAGACAATCTTTTTTCAATTTTATCATTATAGTTTGATTTGGTGATGCATTATTAATTCTATCTCTTTGTCTTTCACTTAGATTTATCATGGCTTCAACAAGTTTGCTCATTATATATATACATTACATACTCTTGAAATAGTTTATTATAAATTGATTATTAATAGATCTATCAGTCCAAGAAAATTTTGAGTTATGTATTGTATTTAGAATTGATCTACCTTTTTGTCTCTCGAGAAGATAGTATAAACACCAGTATCCACACAAAAGAGAATCACGCTCTTGTATTTCATCTCCAGAGTATACGAGTTGTTTTTTGCTTGTAGCCATAAATTTTTGAACTTCAATTGGCATCATTAGTCCGAAAGAGTCAAAGTATTCACAATATTTATCATTTTTGAAATTTCTATAACAAACCCAATGAGTGCCAGGTCCAATTTTGCTGTCGAGATTTACAAATCCACATTCATTAATTTTGATCTGTCTTGGTAAATTATCTCTTGAAAATACACCTGTAAAATGTTTAATCTTTAATTTTTTCACCCAATCTAACAAATCAAAGTTAGATAATGGTTTATTTATTAATCTTAGAGTATTGTTCCGAGAATTGGTATTTTTGCTTTGGTAAAAGGTGAATTGGGGCCTAACAGAAGTCCTTTTCCTGAGGTCTTTTTTTTTTGAAGTTCTTTTTTTTTCACCCCCATTCCAATTGGGTTATCCCATGTACCTACAACAGGTGGCGGCATTTGCAAATGTTTTCCACCACTTTTATTCATTGCAATGGCATCTGGAACGTGAACTGGCAATGAACGTCTTGGTCTGCGACTTTCAACATGTAAACCTTTTCCCATTAATTTCTTAATTGCTTCAATTGCAAGGGGGATTCCTATGGAGGCTAATATTGTTCCGAGACCTTTTCCAATCTGTGTTTTTGTTGGATTTATAACAAGTTGTCCACCAGACTGCATCGAACTAACAAGATCAGCCATTTGTCTCGTATTCATCAAGTTTTTATAATTCAATAGTTGGGATAAGTTTTGATTAGGAATAAGAAAACCTCCCTTTTGTTTCTTCCCAAATAGTTTATTAATTCCCATACTCCCAAGAGCTGAAAGAGCACCTGTTGCCAATGCTGGAGCTGCTTTTGATACAGCTGTAGTTGCATATGGCAATAATCTTGTTCCTAGTGAAAAAAGACTTGTCCAAAGAGAACCTCCGTGTACAACAGCTTTTCTAATTTGTGATTTTGATATTTTTAAATCAGCACCTGTTCCATTTTTTTTGGCTTTCATCAAATGTTTAATTTGTGTCTTTGTTAACATGAGTTGATCATTACCGGATAATTCATTATTAGATAATCTCATTGTTATAGCTGAGTTCGATTTAATTGCTCTTAAAAGCTTTTCTTTCTGTCCCTGTGAAAGTTTAACACCATGAGGATGATAAGTAGTCATATAATATATAATAAGATTAAATTGTATTTAAGATAGAGGCGAGTGTTAAAGAATATTTAAATTGTATTAAATAATGGATGATTTTCCAATAGTGTGACAGTTCCATTGTCATTAAATTCAATTATGTCTAAACCATCAAAAGCAAGAGGACCGCGTTCTATATTTTCTCTAATCTGTTTCAGATAAAGTTATTTCTGATCCTTTATTCAGTTTGTCGATCTGTGTCTCTGTCAATAGAAGTAGATCATTTCCAGATAATTCTTCATCAGATAATCTAATTGTTAAAGATGAATTTTCTTTGAATGCTTTTCCAAGCTTCTTTTTTTGATCTAGTGAAAGTGTCACTCCATAAGCCGTCATATAAGATTAGATAAATAATTACATCGATCTCAGGATTAATTTCCCACCAGTCTTTCTCATTTCAACATCCTGTTCATAGAGGACCAATGCATATACGCTATAATCTGCATTTGTTCCCGCACTTAAAATATATTTGAAAGTCAATTTCGTCATTCCGTCTTTTATATCCTTTTTCTGCTTTGTTAGATCAAAATAAATGAATGGGAATATTGAACCGAAGTTGCCTCTATTTAGTAAAGTAGAATCGCTGAATTCATTAATAGCTTCAACGTACTTCAAATCTTCACATCTCTGAATACTCTTGATGGTTCAGTTGATGGTTTATAGTGAACCTCAGGATAATCAATTCCATTGCCTACCTCCAAGTGACAATTCGTCATTGTTCGGTTATTTGCAACTGAAAATGTATTATAGAGAAATTTATTAGCTGTCTGAGATTGATCGTTCGCATCGTTAATTATAAAAACAAATACATGCCCCGGTTTGTTTATTCCTGTTGAAATTCTAAAATTAGCTGTTTGTTGTCTTGTACTATTTCCCCTTTCAACCATTTCTCTCAAGTATGTCCACTTTATTGTATTTAGATATTCTTCCATTATTAGATATTCCATTATTTAGATATTCTTCCAATTAACTGAAATTTAGTGAGTACTACACGACAATTATCAGCAGCCTGCCAAATTAAATTTGCATCACTTTCAAGTGTGAGGTTCAACTCTAGTTTTGAATTTGGCAAAAGTTCATTCCAAAGGCTCTTGAAAGATCCATATCTATTCAATGGTATTTCTACATTCACAATTCCATTTGCGCCATTCAACAGTAGCTTTCTTGATGCAAATCCTTTGTTATAATTAGCTTGAGCTACTCTGTCTTCAGCATGTCTGTTAGTGTCAAGATAGAAGAACTCATTTGTTCCTTGACTTGAAGCATAACCTTGTGAATATTCGAGTAAAGACTTGATATTTGTAGCTTGGTTAGCATCTCTACATTCATAAACATCAACACCATTCATTTTTACATTTATGGTGTTAATAAGAGAATGAGATGAATTTACCATACCGTTTCGATCATCAGCAGCTATATCAGCTCCATCTGCAAGCTTCTTTACAATGAAATCAACATTTAAACGAGCATTGAACCAATCGAATGGTGTAGTTTCTCCACTATTATCGACGACAAAACGATGACCAGTTTTCTTCTGATGAGCATTGTTTGCAACTATGGTGTTTAATGCTGTCTCAAGTTCGATAATTTGACATATATTAATGGGTTAGATAAAAGTTATTTCTTTCTTAGTTTTCCTCGTGAGATAAGTTGACTGAGTCTTTCATTCACTTCATTTTGTGTTAAAGGTTTAGGTTTTGTCTTTGTTGTTATTGTAGGTTTTGTCTTTCTCTTGCTTAAAAGTTCAATTATTTTATCACCAGCTTTTTTACCAGCATAATCACCAATTGTCGAAGTTGCTTTTTTTCCAATAGTTTTAATTATGTCAGTCAGGACACCTTCACCATGTTGTTACTCACTATATTTTTTATATTCAAATCGTTTCATATACTATATAATTAGATTGTATTTATAATTCCGTCCCTCTCAAGAATATCTCAATATACCAATCTATCCCGTTTAAATGAACTGGAGCTCCGGAAGAATCAGTAACGTAAAAATGTATTGAACTGATCGTATGTGTTGAGACTGGATTCCATGAAAGAAAACGAGGTTTATATGTGAATGGTAAAGATCTAATAAGATCTGTAACTGGAATAACAGCAATAGTACTTGTACTGTTACCATCAACAATTGAGTCAATTACTTTATCACAGTTTATATAAATTTCATCTACTCCTCTCGTGATATCGGGAAGATATGAACCGTACTCTGTTTATGTAACTAATTTTGACTCAAAACCAATAAGTTTTCTGAATTCAAAATTTCTTAGATCCACTTGATAATTTTCATTAAGTTCAATCAAAATACGATATGTTGTTAAAATGAAAAACATATTAACACCGTACTTCTTTTTAGCATCATCAGGATCATCAACAACTAAATGTTTATTTTTTCTCATATACTCAGGGATGTAACTATTGATATCGTCATAACTATACATACCATCAACAAAATTTATTGTTTCCCAGTTTGTACCTTTGTTGTAACTGTATTTAATTTGATTATTCCCATAAGATTGTCTGATATTATACCAACTGTATGTCATATTGATAGTCTTTACAGCGATTTCATATTTCATATCATTCGATAATATGAGAGGAGTATTAAATCTTTTTGTAAAATTATGACTTTGACTGACACCAATTTTGTCCCTGTTTTTACTGTTGAATCGTAATGAAATTTCTGTCATATACTATTAGAGTAGATATTTAGTTATTATTTTATTAAGCTCTTCGTTTCCGACAATACCCAATCTTTTTAATACGTGCAATATATTTACGAATTCATTTTTGACATTATTACTATTGTTGCCTGCGAAAATAGATCCACCGAGCAATTACAATCTGGATAATAAATCTCTAATATCATTATAATAAACAACACCTGCTCCAATTTGTTTTCTCTTTCTAATACCCTCCCCCGCTTTGTATTTTAAAGAATTTAGTACGTCTGTAATCGTTTCTCTATATTTCCTCAAAGTCTTTATCTCTTGATTATAAGACTTTTTAACTTCTGGATCTTTTACATGTGCTTTATGTCCACCAATTTCTTGACTGATTTTTCCAGCTTTTATCCTTTCTTCTTCAAGTTTTTGTGGACTGACTTGAGTCAAATCGTTTGGTTTCAAAAGCTTGTAATTTTTTAATATAATTCTGTCATCTTTATTGAAATTGTTATCGATCGCTAATATGGTGGTTTTCCCATCCTCATCTTTTGATGCTTCAATGGCTTTAGGAAGTTCCGAATCCATTAAAATTACTCTGCGATTCATTTCCGCAACATTATCAAGACCTTGTGTTAAAGCCAGTTGGCTTTTTTTCAACTGTTCAATAACTTCATCCTGTTTATCGTCAATAGTTTTTTTAACCTTCATCTGAGCATCAATAGAAGGTTTTAATAATTCCGATGTTGTATCATATGCATCCTGTTTTGCGTTTTCATATGTCTTGATAACCTCACGAACTTCTCTCGTCTTATTTCCAGCTTCAATTCCACTTTGAAGAAGCCTTTTCATTCGTTCAATATCCATATACAATTGCGTTAGATTAAAGATACTAATCTAAGTTTTCAGGATTCAAACAAGTCTTTTAGACAGTTATATCCGTATATGCCACGGGACACATTCAGGATGTTGCTTGCCGGAAATTCAGGTTCTGGAAAGACTACGCTGTTTTTACACTTAATTATGGAACCTTTGGTGTATTATGATCAGATACATCTATACGCTAAGAATTTAGATCAAGAGGGATATCAATATTTACGGCAAGTGATGGATAAAATAAGCAAACAAGTCGGTTATCCCGTTTTAATTTGTAGTCAAGATGAAATTTTACCCGTTGAACAACTGCAAGACACTGATTTGCAGCGGTTAATTGTATTCGATGATTTTGTAACGGATAAAAAACAAGATCAAATTAAAAACTATTTTATTCAAGGACGCCATAGAAACGCGTCATGTGTATATCTCACTCAGTCATTCTATGGATGCCCAAAATCTATTAGGCTCAATTGTAGCCATTTTTGTCTATATGATTTTCCGTCATCGAGAGAGAGAAACTTAATATCCCAAGAGCTTGGAATTGATAAATAAAAGTATATTGAAGCAACCAAAAAACCATATTCTTTCTGTTATGTTGACAAGCCAATGAAAACAGTAAAGAGAAACTTTTCTGGTATAATCTAATATAATATTATATGGGTATATTCAACTTTTTACCAGACGATCATATTGGTCATATCAGAACAGGAACGGAAAAAAGAGGCCCTCCTGGAATTGGATTTAAATTGACTGATGATAATAATTATGATATTCAAAACAAGCGTTTAACTAACGTTGGTGCGCCAGTAGATGATAATGATAGTGCAACGCGAGAATATGTGAATGACGCTATTTTGTCAACTGAGGGAGCTCAGATAAATCCATTTGCATTCCTTCTCAAAGATATATCAAAAACAACTGTAACACAAAATGCGAATAATCTTCAATTAGAAGACTTCAATAAAAGTCCATACAAGATCAACAAAAATTATTGTCTTTTATAATTCCAAATGAAAGCATTTCATCTGATTTTCTATTTGATGTATCACAATTGGAAGTTTCAAAGTACACTTTTGTTGTTGAATTTTATACAGAAAATAATCCAGGGCAGGCGACAATTGAAATTGAAATGGGGACATTAAATTTACATATAAGAAAAAGTCCAATACAAAGAGCATTTTCAAAGACATATGTTGTTGCTGGTCATCTCAAGAAAATATTCTTCATTGAAAAAACAAGTCAAGCAGCCTCAATGATTAAATTAATAGTTATTTCACCAAACATATTGAATAATGTGAAACATATTATAGTTTATGGTGTCTTTGGGTTTCATAACATTATTTTATCACATGTTCATGATCCCGTTTTTAAAGTGGAGAATGGTAATGTCATTTTTACAGGGAATATTAACATGGAAAATTCTCACAAAATCATTAATGTGCCAAACCCGACACAATCACGAGATTTGGCCACCAAAGAGTATGTTGATAATGAAACAGCTGATTTCCTTAACAAAAATACAGGTGGTGTAATTTTTGCACCTGTCAGTATGAATAGAAACGATTTATTTGGCTTACCAGATATCCCGAAATTTGGTTATTCAGCTGTGAATAGAAACTATGTAAACAATAATTTTGTGAAAAAGGATGGAAGTATCGTAATGACTGGTTCTCTCAATTTAGGTAATAATAAAATAACAAATGTAGCAAATCCAACTACAAATCAAGACGTTGCCACAAAACAATATGTAGATCACAATATATCAGTTGGTCAACATTTAGATTTCGTAAAAAAAGATGGATCTATTCCAGTGACGGGAGATTTGGATATGGGACGGAATATTGTTAAAAACATGAAATATCCCGTTGATATATTAGACGCCACAAATATGAGTTATGTTGATTCACAAATTGCAAGTTGTATAAAAAGGGATGGATCAAATCCCGCAGAAGGTGATCTAAACATGGCTGGATATGCAATTGAAGATCTGAAAGATGTTGATAATAGTACACCAGCTGAAAATGCAGTTAATAAAAAATATGTGGACCAGAGGTTGCAAACCAAACTCGATACGATTGCACAACAAAATCTAAATATGAACAACAATGCCATTACTGATCTTGCTCCACCAGTCAATTTAGACGATGCGGTTACAAAAAGGTACACTGATGAGTATTTTCTTCGACGAGACGGTTCGACTGCGATGTATGGAAATTTGTCAATGAGTGGAAATAAAGTGACAAATTTAGCGGACGTGGTGAATGAAACTGATGCAGTGAACTTCAGAGTCTTAAATCGAGCTTCACAAACTATCAGAGCAAACACTTTATTATTGAATGGAACAAACGCGATGACGGCGGATATGAAACTTGGAAGGCATAAAATCATTAACTTAAAAGAAGGAACAAATAAAACCTATGCCGTAAATTTAGATCAATTAGAAAAAAGTCATATTTCATCTGCTTCTCATCCAAAGAATGCTTTCAAATATTTGATGAATGACATTGATGAAATAAGTACTGAATATGGCTTGAAAGTTAACGGATATATTAATTTACCTCGTTCACCACATATAATTTCAAAAAAGGTCATTGATGTAGACTTGAATAAAGAAGATAATCATATTTTTAGAGCTAGAATTGGATTTAATATGTATACAATAAAAGATGTAAAATACACTTTTATCCTTGAATGGCTATTTCCTGATTATGAAGGAATGAATCTTAGTAGTGTAACATTCAGTGCAACTGGTGGAATCACTATTCATAAAACAGTAGGGAGAAAATTTGATAACAGAAATGAAGATCATTCAAGATATTTGTTATGGATTGAAAAACCGTCAGTAAGTTCACCACCTGAATATTTATATTGTACGATTCATATTAATGCTAACCCAACTTATCCAAATAAGTACAAAGTTCCTTGTGTTGTGTATGGTATTGATTTTGAAGCTGTAGACGTTGCATCTAGTGTTTACGACTTCACTAAAGCTTATAAAATTGTAAATGAAAAAATACAATTACAAACTGATTTAGATTTGAATGGACATGCTTTGATAAATGAATCAAAAAACTTATTTGATGGTCAAAACGGTGAATTAACAATGCTAAATGATATTAATATGAACACGTTTCTAATAAAAGAGGCTAAACTTGGTGGTGATTTAAATCTAAATGGCCATAGAATTCATAATGGTGGTTTAAATCTATTTCGTTCAAGCGTTACAGGTGTAATTATGGAAACAGCTCTCGATTTAGGTGGTTTTTCTCTTTACCAGCCGAAATTAGGAGGTGATTTAGATTTAAATGGGAATGGAATAATTGGTCAAATACAATATTTAAACTGCTTTGTTGAAGCCAGTCAAGGGCATAATAAGAATACTTTGAAACCTGTATTAATTAATGGCGCTGAATATTTAGTTATTCATAATAATAACTTTTATATTAAGAAAATGTATATTATACAAGGAACAAAACCCGGAATATTATACTTCAAGGAAAAAAATGAAGGCGCTGGATTACTACCATTTCCAGCAACTATTTTTGAACACAGACAATCTTCTATGAGTAGAAATATCACAACGGTTAATATCAATAAATCATTATCGAGAGGCTATTTCATAATTGATTATTCTCATCCAAATGATAAAGCATTTGACATCACATTTACATTAGAAGTAGTCATGAATTAATATAAATAACTATTATATGATACAAGATATAATCAAATACGTGAGCCAACTTTTTCGTGAAACCAAACAATAACATATTCACATTGATGATACGATATTAAAATCATGCCTGGTATACCAATATTTGTATTTCAAACATTTTAAAACAAAACTTCCAATAAACAATATTTTATATTTACACAATGATTTAGGACTTTTAGGACCAGGAAATGGCTGCATTACAAAGTTTTTGGAAAGAACACTTGGTTGGATTCATATATTACACTCACATAGCATTCTCCACGATGCTTTTGGAAGATTCTATAATCATTATTTATTAGACCGAGGATATTGTTATGCTATATCAGAGAATGCAACATCAAGACTAATGAAAATTCTGAATTGTGTGGTCAGATTTCTGGACTATTTTATTGTCTGTCAAAAAGAAATATAATCTGAAGTAATATTATATGACAAAACGACATATAAGCGTTTTTGGTTTTAACCATATCTCAGTAAAACTTTCAAAAGAAAAAGTTGACGAATTAAAGTCTTATTATCAATCATATCATCGCAAATGTTGGGCATTCAAACAAGCAATAAAGAGATTCAAAAAATGGAAAATAGCAGGAAATTCACTTAGTGTTTTATTCGCTTCTGGAGGTCTTGTTTCAGCCATTGCTACTTCAGGGATTAGTCTAGTTGCAATAAGTACAACAGCATTATTCATTCAGGGTTGGATGAAACATAAAAATCTGGATTTAAAAATACAACAATGCATATATGCTTTCCAAACATATCAGCATCTCTTAAACAACATAAAAAAACATATTGTGTTCTGGTGAATATGATCCTAATTTATATATGACGATGACGCAAACAGACGATTTCATTACAGATAATTCACCAATAATTGATAGATGGCTTCAAAAATATGATCAATACTTCATTGAAGAAATTCCTAAATAATCATTCTTAATTCAATAATATCCTTAATTTCCTTTCTTTTTTCATTAAGAATAAGTTTCCAGTAATTTTCATATTCCTGAATTGTTTTCTTATTCTTTTTTATTTCAAAATCTTCATTATAATCCATCAAGTTTAATATTTTTTTTATAATGAATTCAATATTTATCATTCTTTTACGTTTATTATTTATAATTGGCAGAATAATTTCAATTTCCAAATTCATTTGATTTCATTTGATTTCATTTCCGCAGTTCATATATGATTCATTTCATATATCATTCACACTCATTTCTTTCACGGGAACATATGAACCCACAATTGACCTGCTCCCACGTCAGTGGCTTCATAGCTCAGTTGGTTAGAGCGTCGCACCGGTAATCGCGAGGTCACGGGTTCGAACCCCGTTGAAGTCCTAAATTGTTTTAAGGCTTCTTTTCGCAATTGCATAAATTGCGTTCACAACTGCGAGGATCATTCTTCATTTGATGATTTCAATTTGTTGGAATATTTTTTCAATGGTAACAATGTCATTACAATTAATATGTATATTGTATTTTTTCATAAAATCTAAAATTTTATTATTAATATAATACTTGCGGTGGTAAATACTTTTACGTTTGAATTTATACTTGTTCTTATGAAAATCTACCCATTCCTCGTGATATTTATAACCATCGACTCTTCCACAATTTTTGCAAATATTTGAGTTATCTGTCATAATAATTTCTTTTTCATCACAACATGGTTCTTCCTTTTTAACACTGTGTTCTGCTATTTCTTCCTCACAAAATGGACAATTAATAAATTCATATTCCTCGTCATCCTTCAAATAATCATGAATATCACAATTACATGTTTCATCATCTTTAATTACTATAATATTTTTCTGACCGTTCATATTATAACTATATATATTATTTTTTTCATTTTGGCTTTGGCCTTTTCCAAGGGCCCGGGATCCTACAATTTTTTTCATATTATTATAAAGTGATATATCTTTAAGTGTTTTCATCTATATTATTAAAATAGAAAATTAAATTTGAAAGTGCGTTTAAAATGATATTGAAAATGTTAATTGGGTAATAAGTATTGTTTTTAAACGTTACTCGGTGCTTACTGTTGATTAATACCCTTTATTGCTAAAACTATTGAAAATAGCCGTTTCTCAGGGAATACAGTTTAAATAACAAACTTTAGCATAAACCTTTTAAGTAAATTTTTACTTTAAGAATTTATAATCATACGACCGTCTCATGATCTTAAACAATAACTATTAGCGATGACTCATTTAATAGGGGGTTTCCCTGTTTTTCCGAGAATGTCACGCTTGGTGATTTTTCCGAGAAAGTCATGCATAGGGGTTGAAGTGCTTATTGAAATATTCAGTAAAATTAAAAATATATAGTTTTCTATTTTTGATTTACCATAAACTTTTTAAGTAAAAATTGTCAGTAAATTTTACTTTAAGAATGTATAATTGGTTAGCCATTTTTGGTCAATATTTTCTTACCCAAACCATTATCTCAGGGCATTAAAAACAGATTTACCATAAAATGTGAGTAGTATAGGAGTGGTGTGCTAGATCACCCAACTCCTATACTACTGCAGGCTAGTCAATAATTTATTACTCGGGCCCGTAGGCCGAGGTATAAAATGTGTTAGATTTCAGTCTTTTTTTTCCTGTGCAGCAAAATGAACAATACAATTACGTTCCGGTGTTTTGATTGGCCAGTGCACAATAGCAGACACGTGGCGGTGTGTTCATTGGTTAAAGCAAACCACATAGTCCAAAGGTCGAAAGGCTAACATCACGCGACGGTTGTTTTGAAGTTATGTAAATTCATCGTGTTTGAGTTGTGAAGCTAGATATTTTAATACAGTACAGTCTGTCTGCGTGAAAAGGTTTGCCGAGTTTAAGAAAAGGTTGGAAGCCGCGCACGTGCTGTGCTTCGGCGGCTGATCGATTCGAACGCTGCGACAGTTCTATATTTACAGACAAGTTTGCGAATTTTTAGTTTTCACTTGACATCAGAAAAAACTAAAATTAAAAATTTAGAGTTTTTACCTTCATCATTATTATTGTTATCAATGGTTGCGCTGCACCGTTTAAGGCATATATGCTTATAGGGTTCTATGGATATTCACTACAAACGAACAGACTCGAACGTCATGATAAGCACGCAATGTGTCCAATGTGAGAAGGACAGACTTATCTCCGCTCTCTTTTCTTTTGTTTAGCGCTAAGTTAGGGATAATAACTGTATTTTTCCAGGCCCGAGTTTAGGCTAGTTGTAGCCTCTTGTTCAATGACGTGCCCGAGCTGCATAACCAGTCCGGAAAAAGAGGTTTCATTTTGGATTTCCTTTTGAATGTATCACTTTTGGGAAAATGTAAAATTTACGAGTTCTGGAAATGCGCAAAAAGTTAATACCCCAAGATTTCAATCACACCTGTAATTAGTGATATACCGAAATCATAATAGCCCATTTTACAATTGTATGCTCGGTGACCTGGCTTTTGAATGGAAACGAGGGTAGTGGTGACCTTGTTTTGATACAGACCACACTGCTTTTCTCATGTAAATCATGTTGTTCTTATGCTAATTAGTCCACATTTACATGAGAAACACAGAGAGGTTTGTATCATAACAAGGTCACCTCCAGCCTCGCTTCCACTCAAAGGCCAGGTCACTGAGTAATCAACTGTAAATTGGGCTATTGACCGCTAAATACAGGATGCACTGAATACACGTTAACGACAATAACGCTATTTTATATCACTTAATGAACAGCTTATGTACAAAAGCGTGCAAAAAAAATTACTACGTTAAGAACTCCTGCAACATTAAAATGGTATGATAAAGGAGAACATAGTATGAAAACAGGGAAAAAAAAATTGTCAGATGCCAAGTTCATACAGGCACTCCCGCAGTATTGTAGGTCCTAAGAAAAAGACAGTAGTTATGCAACGCTTTCAAGTGCTATACCGTGGAATATCCCACTCGTCACTATACCAAGAAAATACAAGTGACGAGTGGGATATTCCACGGTATACCACGAGAAAGGGTTGCATAACTATTTTATACGATGCCATGAATAAAGTTGTCAGCAAGGCCAGCATAATCAATGCGAGATACGCGCAGACATGAATGATTTTGAAATGGCTTCCTAATGTCCACCCTCTTGACAGCGGTTTTAAACCTTTTTCAAAACTTTTATTAATTATAATTCATGACCAAACTACAAATAAAAAATATTAATGTGAAATAAAGTTTTTATAGTCAAACGGTTGCAAAATTCGTACTAATTTCAAGCGCTAAAAGTAATCTCAATGCACGATGGGAAGGATGGGTGTGATACAGTTGAATTGCACTGATCGATGGGAAGGTTCGGTGTAATACTGACGAATATACAACGGCTTTCCTGCATTCTGATTGGCTGTATTTTCTATGGCATGGTATAGACACGTATACAAGACTTTTGACCATAACGTTTTAAACGCTAATTTCGGGCGATTCAATGATTCGCGAAAATAAACACAGAATGCAATACCTGACAGGCCATTTGGTGTCATGTTTGAGTGAATTCCTTTTTCAAAGTGACCGTTTAACACAGGTCAAGACTAAGTAAAGGGTGACCGCGATCGCTTAATGGAGGTGACCGCTAAATGAAGGTTAGAATTAGTGATAAAGGGAAGTACATCAATTTCATGAATTTACCCATACGGAAGTGCCCTGCGCGACCTCAAGTCACACTTTTGATAACAATCTTTGCTCCACCTTTCTCGTCGACTATGAAAAGGCCGAGAGCCGATAGCGAGGAGTACCTGTCCAGTTATCAACCAGAGATATTGCTCGTACTAGAGGGAGTAGTATACTAGGGTCAGAATTAACCCCCTTTGGTGTCGAGTAAGTGTCGAGGTAAATCATTGATATGCATATGTGCCTAGTCTATGACGTCACCCATTGTTATAACCTGCATACTAATTCGGTATAGGCATACTACTCTACTATAATAGCAACAATAGACCTGCCCAGACTTGCCCGCTAATAGGTAACACGGATTGGTCAGTCAAGTCATGATATTTTCAAAATAACTCAAAAACTCAACTCTTCTCTCAACCCTATATTTGCAGACAAACTCAAGAGAAGAAGCCCTTAGGACAGCTCTACAATCGAACAACAACAATAGAAGCTCGGAGCGATTAATTTTCAACACACGACTAATGAATGTTTTGGAACAACACGTTTCTTGAATCATTATTAGCGAATACAGAAAGATTAAAATAATAAAATAAAAATCAATCAAGTTTCTCCATACTGCAAAAGCAATTAAACTTTCCCTCGCCGTATATTTTCTAGTAACGTTATGTGAAAGATTCCCCTCCTCCTCCTCCTCAATTCTATTAGAGAGCTTAAGCAACAACAACGACGACGGCAACGAGAACGTCACAAAACAATAGGCTTAATTAGGAAAAACAATGGCTCTGCACGTGCGTTTTACATTTTGGTACATTTCTTTGCCGTTCTCAGCAAAACAACAACGTGAAATGACCAAATTTTAGGTTTTGTGGAGAACGTGATCCTATGACGGTGAACTCTTCTTTCTTTTTCCCAACTTCAACGCAGTTCTTGCTAATTTAGCTCCAGGATAGTTCGCCCACATTTTACAAGTTACAGAAGTTGGAATAATAGCGAAAGAGTTACGAT
Source organism: Pachyseris speciosa (assembly GCA_016490735.1). Lineage (NCBI taxonomy): Eukaryota > Metazoa > Cnidaria > Anthozoa > Scleractinia > Pachyseridae > Pachyseris > Pachyseris speciosa. The sequence goes on from JAEMWC010000111.1 coordinate 830,018, forward strand.
AACGAGAAGTTAGATTTTCAAATGACGTTTTCGTTGCCGTTGCCGTCGTCGTTGTTTAAGCTCTCTATTATTTTCCCTCCTCCTCCTGCTCAATTCTATTATATTCCCTCCTCCTCCTCCGCCACCACCACCACCACCACCACCGCTACCGCCACCATCACAACCACAATTATATTCTTCTACGACTATATTGAAATCGATATAAAGCCGTATACTAGAGAAACCATGTCATTCGAGTTTGGGAAAGTGGTAGAAGAATAGAATTGTGGTTGTGGCGGTGGCGGCGGCGGCGGCAGTGGTGGTGGCGGTGGAAAACAATAGAATTGTGGTGGTGGAAGAGGAGGAGGAGGAGGAGGAGGAGAGAAAATAATAGAATTGAGGAGGAGGAGGGAAAACAATAGAATTGAGGAGGAGGAGGAGGAGGGAAATAGGAGGAGGAGGGAAAACAATAGAAAATAGGAGGAGGAGGAGGGAAAACAATAGAATTGACGACCAGGAGGAGGAGGAGGGAAAATAATAGAATTGAGGAGGAGGAGGAGGAGGAGGAGGAGGAGGTAAAACAACAGAATTGAGGAGGAGGGAAAACAATAGAATTGAGGAGGAGGAGGGAAAACAATAGAATTGAGGAGGAGGAGGGAAAATAATAGAATCGAGGAGGAGGAGGAGGAGGAGGAGGGAAAACAATAGAATTGAGGAGGAGGAGGAGGGAAAATAATAGAATCGAGGAGGAAGAGGAGGAGGGAAATAGGAGGAGGAGGGAAAACAATAGAAAATAGGAGGAGGAGGAGGGAAAACAATAGAATTGACGACCAGGAGGAGGAGGAGGGAAAATAATAGAATTGAGGAGGAGGTAAAACAACAGAATTGAGGAGGAGGGAAAACAATAGAATTGAGGAGGAGGAGGGAAAACAATAGAATTGAGGAGGAGGAGGAAAAATAATAGAATCGAGGAGGAGGAGGAGGAGGAGGAGGAGGGAAAACAATAGAATTGAGGAGGAGGAGGAGGGAAAATAATAGAATCGAGGAGGAGGGAAAACAATAGAATTGAGGAGGAGGAGGAGGAGGAAAAGGAGGGTGGAAATAATAGGATTGAGGAGGAGGAGGGAAATCTTTCACATAACTTTACTAGAAAATATACGGCGAGGGGAAGTTTAATTGCTTTTGCAGTATAGAGAAACTTGATTGATTTTTATTCATTGTGTATTTTAATCTTTCTGTATTCGCTAATAATGATTCAAGAAACGTGTAGTTCCAAAACATTAGCTAGTCGCGTGTTGAAAATTAATCGCTCCGAGCTTCCATTGTTGTTCGATTGTAGAGCTGTCCCAAGGGCTTCTTCTCTTGAGTTTGTATGCAAATATAGGGTTGAGAGAAGAGTTGAGATCCGTTTTGCATAACGCGTGCGTGACTAACGAAGCGGAAAACAAGAAAAGTTAGCTTAGAATTTATTTTCTCTCTCATCGCCAAAGCTGAGAGGTCAGATACCACCGGGATTTTTCACAGTCAATTCTGTAGCAATTGCAACAAAGACAGCGCTTTCGAAATCTGCCCGCTTTTATTTTGAAAATATCATGACTTGACTGACCAATCCGTGTTACCTATTAGCGGGCAAGTCTGGGCAGTTCTATTGTTGCTATTGTAGTAGAGTGACGCTCATTAGTATGCCTATACCGAATTAGTATGCAGGTTATAACAATGGGTGACGTCATAGACTAGGCACTTATGCATATCAATGATTTACCTCGACCTACCTCGACACTTACTCGACACCAAAGGGGGTTAATTCTGACCCTAGTATACTACTAGAGGGTGATGACAATCAGAATTTTTGTGTATAAGGGAATTTTTCTTGTGACTACCGATTTTTCATCGACTGAGGAACACCATTGAACATCATCATACTGTAAAAATGAACCATTTCAAGTCTAAGGATTGTCGAGGAACATAAAAGAAAACAAAATAATTCACTCCACATTCGGGCAATGAAACGACAACAAAATGAACTTGCAATCGGTACGACTCCAAATTTTAATAAAAATTCAACAGTTGAGTAAAAGAGAATACAACCGAACACTGCCTTACAGCATTCAGCAGAACTCTGCAATCCCACCATCTACCTTCTGTTATTCTTCTTCCCTTACACACTAGTGACCGGTATTCATCATATTAAGGACTTTGTTGTCGGATTGAGACAACAGTAAGTCGCCTGTGGGGCCACAAGCAACAAGGATTGCTGTCACAGGCTGGAATCTCTTGAATCCCAACCGGACTACAATGCAGGGGCTTAAAATAGCTGGTAAAAGATTACAACGCCACACTGGCTGTTCCCAAGCCATCAAAGCCATGATGCATCAATTTGAATTATTGGTCGACTGAGCGGCGAATTAAACGTATCCTTCGCTCGATACGTGATCATCTGATCATCGTTTCAGGAACACACAGTATTGCGTGAGCGAAGATGGTCTTTTTTCTCTAGCAAAGTCAGTCAAGTTGGAAGGATTGACTTCGCCATCCACCATTGCGTTGCGGGACAGATTTAGAACACTGTAATTTCTCAAGACCACTTCTTTATTCTTGCGTGGAACCTCAGCGCTCTGCCGTTCCCGGCAGCCATCTCTCGGACATTCGCAGTTCTCCCATCATCAAGATTTCATTTCTTGTACTTCGTTTTCACTTTGCGTTCACGGATTTATATCATTCCAAACCTTAAAGAGAAAAAACGACTAACACTTAATAAACAAAACAGCCGATCAGCTCCTAAACATATGCAAGATCCACTGGGTAGGGTTTACGAAAACGTAACGTCAGTGTACCCAGACAATTTTATGTGATACACAAAAAAACAAAAGGACAACAAATTTGCACACTGACGGCTGCATGTGTGAAAGGAACCCCGTACAAACTCAATGTATCTTATCCTCAAAAAATTGGTTTATCAACGGAGTTGATAATGTAAATTGACCACCGTACAGGGATTCGATTAGCTGACGTTTCGAGCGTTAGCCCTTCGTCGGAGCGAATCGAGGAATTGTGGGATTCGCTCCGACGAGGGGCTAACGCTCGAAACGTCAGCTAGTCGAATCCCTGTACGGTGGTCAATTTACATTATCAACTCCGCTGATAAACCAAATTTTCGTGTTTCAATCCCCACAGACGCAGCACCACAGTTTCTTTAGAAACTAATCCCCTTTATTCATATCTTATCCTCAGTCGCTCTAAACGTGTAATGTGTTAAGTTCTTGTAGGTTCTCCGACAAGAATGTTAGATTGTCCGCCGAGTGAATGGGGGACTTATCCAGGCGGACCTAACCAAGCGTTAGTGAGCAGGCACCAAGACTCTACAACAACGGCTTTAATCTTCGACTGATAGCTTTACACATATTCTTCTTTACATCTGACTCTAAGTACAGCTTGTGCACCACAAACCTCAAGCGACTAGCTGAACAGCCAACTACTGACTAACAACTACTGAATGACTAATTATGCCAGAATTTTCGGAGTTAAATACTCTATCTGCAGACCTGTTTGGGTTCACAGACCATGGGAATATGAATTACTCTAGACGTTGTCCATTCAGGAATACCAAAACATACCAACGCGAACACACAACGAATATTGAACTTCCAAACAAATCACGGAGGTCCCAGTCAAGGTCAGCAGTAACTCCCAAACATGCCCACAACGAGAAATCACTAAAACAATTAAACTAGTAGACAAAATAATTTGGAACTCACACAATTCATGCGTGAACGAATCTAGAACCTTAAACAGGAATACTTGTAAACATCAGCTTCATAACAAATCTAACATTCTTGTCGGAGAACCTACAAGAACCTAACATAATTGGTGGAGAATTTTGAACGTTTCTTGAAACTGAAGTGATTGGAGGATTCAGCGCGATTCGTGAAGAAACCTGTACAGTATCGTGAAGGCAGTTCAGCTTTCGTCGATCAACTCGTCGTAAATGGAACAATGTACTTTGTTGTGGAGATCTAACCATTACAAACTTTGTGTCTTGAACAGTGAAAGTTAATTTAGCTAGTTCCGTAGTGTGTCTTTTCTCTTTATGTTACCAGTTAGCGCGTGAAATTTTAAAGTTGTCTTTGCGTGTAGGTTGTTGTCCGTGCTGCAGTGATGCAGTTCAGTAATGTTCGGCTAGTTGTGGAGTACGGATTTGTTTGGCTATTGCACGAGCTCGAGCAAAGTTTTTAAGTAGCAGTATATCTCTTTGAGTTTGGTTTTTTTAGTTTTTAGTGTGTAAAGCGTGTTGCTTTCTTTATAAGTTGTTTCTTGAGCGACTAAAAATTCATATTTATAAAATTCAATTGCTTGATACCTTAACGGAGGCAAATATGAGAGCTTGTTCAGCTTCTAGCCTGTTGGTTGACTTTCCCCTTTTTCGTGGTGACGACAGCGAAAACGTAAACGAGTTTGTTGATAATTTTAGGCGCGCTGCGAAGCTAAATGGCTGGTGATTTTTGCAAAATATCATTATCGGCATGGCACTAGTTACATGTTTTGCTTCAAATTGTCATTGGTTCATAGCATTGATTACTGCTGACTGACTTTTTAAACCTAGGTTCTCACTGATTCACCTTGATTGCCGCTCTGTGAATGATTGAGTGACGTCTGCCAAGAACATCAATGTCGTCATCATAGCCTCCTCCAATCACAGAGGCGCACGGAATTCCTTTGCGTACAGCCATTTCGATCACGGCAATATCCCGATCAAATAGTCCTGACGTTAATTAATAAACAACTTTTACAAATTGGTAAAAGTCAATATCCAGCAATAGACTACCCTCATATTACATGGGATGTGTTCCAGTGGGCACCCGAACAACCTGTTTAACTTACTTATTTTGGTTTAACTATCGCCCTCTTTTCACCGCAGTTCAAAGCGTTGTCAAATCCAACAGAATCAAAAAACGAAGGTGCAAATGGTAGTCGCAGTTATGAACACTATTTTAAGCAGTAGTGAAAATAAAGCCGTACAAGCCTGAATTTTTTCAGGCTTTATTTTCTTTTTTTCTTATTAATTGAATTCTATTATATAATCCAACACAAAAACGTACAGACATCTTACTTCTAAGAAAGACTACGTATTTACATTACACAATATACATTACTTTCTATACTCAAAGTAGAATCCAAGCATTAAATTTTGATGGCAGTCGGTTGCAAAGCTGTTGTGAGAAGGCAGCGAAGGTTTGTTCAGTCCAGGGACTAATCAATCAAACAAAAGAAAAGGAGGGTTTCTATTGAAAGTTTTCAGCAATTCATACTTTGCTTGTAGTATGCCCGCAGCCTTTTCTAGATAGATCGACTTAAGGTATCTGAGAAAGACTGCTACCTTTGGCAACGATTTTTTTATTCTTAAAAATCCAAATGTAATGTCCAGCTAAAAAGAGGCAAAAATTCATTTGGCGATGATTTTTGGAGGAATCTGGTATCAAACCCAAAGCTATAAGGATATTGATTTGGTAGTTTTTTTGGAATAATCTGAGACAAAATAAAGCGTGGTGTAAAGAAGGTCCAGAAAGCGGCCACTTTGGGACAGGACCAAAAGAGGTGGCTAAGTTTTTCTGGTTAATCTTTTCAAAATGAGCAGTTTGGGTCATCTTGTAGACCGATTTTAACTAAAAATTCGTTAGATGATATTCGTCTGTGCAGAAGCTTGTACTGGAATTCGACAAGTCTTGTGCTTGTGCTACACTTAAAAGCTAGTTGGTAAGTTTCGTGCCACTTAATACATTCATCGTCTTCTAAGCCACAGTCTGTTACCCATTTCTGCTGGGTCTGCGTAGGAGGTATACTTTTCCTTGATACAAGACAGTTTTGTGTACACCAGTTTTTTTGCTTTTTGAGCTTTCAGCAGTTTAGTCGAAAAGCTTTCGTACTTGTTCTTAGGATCATTAGTTGCAAGGTTGTTTTGCTGTGTTTTTCATAAAAGTTTGATTGTGGACAAAATTCCGCAATACTTGAGAGGGCAAACTGTTAGTCCATACCTACAATCATGGAAACCTCTGAAACCTCTGTTTTGTTTATATCCAAACCCTCCTCTCCCCCTTTTCAATATTGAAATATGCTCCGTGGACACTATCACGTGGTTACAACATTGACAAAGGGGGGAGGGGGTCGAAATGCGAGAATTGGTGATTGGAAGACTTACGCGTTTGACAAAAAAGGAGTTTTGGTTGGAACTGTCTCAAATACTTTTGTCCATGATTGTAGTCTGTAATTCTGTGAGAGACGGAAAATTATTGGAATCGTCCTTAAGATGGTTCACCATTGTAATGCCTGCGCACAATGCCATTCAGGGTAGTAAAAGAGGCAGTTGTCAATTCTAATCAGTGAATTATACCATAAGCTTTGGTTGAGAAAGTGATTCTGAAACTATTTGGTCTTCGAAATTAACTTCTGCCCAAATTGTCAGAACTTCACTAATAAAGCTATCTTTAGATTAAAAAATGTTTTTGGTGAAAATCACCAAGGTTGCAGGTAAGAGCTGTTTCCGCCGAAAGCCTTTAACTCCAGATCAAAGAAAAGTTTCCATTTACCTCGGTTTTCTTCATCCAAATTTTTTTTTTATCTAAATAGCTTTCAAGGATTTGCTAAAAGAGACAATATCTATCATTTTAAGACCCCCGTTTGAATAGTCATTAATGATAGTATTTCGCTTAATTTTCCATTCCAGAGGAAGGAGAAAAAGTCTCAGTTTGTTTACTTCTTAGATAGCCTCCACATTTAAAAGCAGCGGTGATAAAACATAAACAAGCTGCGAGAAAACAAAGCTTTTTAGCACCACTATTCTCACAGTGTCAGTCTGCGGTACTTCCAACTGCTTAAAATGTATTTCAGGCTTTATTTTCAGTATTCAAAACTGCGACGATCATTCACATCTTCGTTATTTAATCTGCAGTTCAAATATATATATATATTTCGTATGATAAAAAATGAATACTCCAACCAATTCATATTATTTGCAACACTGCATAAACAATCAAATGAAGAATGATCCTCGCAGTTGTGAAAAACAAAAGCTAAAAGCAATTTCATGAGTAATGAGGATGATGATGATGATGATGATGAATCAGAAAATACCGTCAAATTTGTTTCCTGACAAACTCCTTTGAGATTCATATGTCTTTAGCTTTAAATGGAATCTTTTACAAACACGATACCTTGATCCGTGAGATTTAGTTTCCCAAGGGCATCATCTTGATGCGGATCCACCCCAGCATCATACAGGACAAGATCAGGCTTAAAGGTTTCAAGAATCCACGGTAAATAGTCCATGACTGTGTGAAGATACTGTCTGTCATTTAAGCCACGTTCTAAACCAACATCCAAATCGCTTTGTTGTTTCCGAAGTGGAAAGTTATTCTCACAGTGCATAGAAAAAGTGAAAACAGATTCATCGTCTTTGAAGATGAAGGCAGTGCCATCTCCCTGGAAGAAAAAAAAAGATCATGAGGTCCAGTCTGAAAAAGTCAGTTTAGAAACCATAAGCATTTTTGCTTTATAATCTTTTGCTATTTATTCTTTACTTTATTGATATGACATTCCATAATGTAAAACACTTTTACAGACAAAACAGCTTTCCTCCTAGAATGAATTGAGATAACACAGTGAAGTACATTTGCATAACTATTCAAGAGTCACTCACATGCTTCTCCTTGACACATCGATCCTTTAGACTTTTTACATTTCTCAGAAAACCAAGACGGTGAAATCCTTACTGGGCTTTGTAACTCGCGTGAAAAGGGAAGAGGAAAATAGCAGTAAAGTGTAAAATGGAAAATGAAGATGAATGTATGGGAGACACTGATTATGCAAATCATAAAAAGCTAGATGCACAAACATCCTTTCACATGAAAGAAAACTGTCATTCATTTGTAAACTTGAAAAAAAAAAAAAAAAGAAAAGAAATCAGGGGTCGGATTCATGAAGCCCTCCAAGGCTAAGATGTATCCTAAGTATTGTTTTCTTACAATGGGCTATTGTGGGAAAACAATACTTAACCCTTTCACTCCCAAGAGTGACTTTATAGATTTTACTTTGTCTAACGCCAGACGATTTTACTCGTCAAAGGGAGACTCCTTGGGAGTGAAAGGGTTAAGATACATCTTAATTTAGGAGGGCTTCGTGAATCTGGTCACTGATTTTCAGTTGTTCAAACATTTGGTATTAGCGCTCACAGTGATAAAAGAGGAAATGGCTTATCCAAACATTGCTGGTACACCTGGAACAAAAAGGTTTTGTTTTGGAAGAATCATTTTCAATTGAAACAACCAGCTGTGAATCTTGATAATGTTGTAAACTTGCTGGAAAAAACCCAGAAATAACTGGATCCATTACAGATGGAATGTCAGCTGAGGGTGACATTAATAAATACTTCTCATGATCACAATTTTCTGTGAAACGAATTTAACAGACTGTAAATTCAGTTGATTACCGGTAATGTGACTAAATAAATTTATTTCCTGTAAATTACTACTGCAGAAAGTAAAATTGTTACTGATAAGAATTTTGAGTCAAAGATAAAAATGAAAAAGAAAGGACTGGGAAGCAATGGCGGAGTGAAGATGTGTTGAAAAACCGTCCGCCTAATATTACTTATTTGGATGACTTAATGGAAGAATTTCTTAAGCTACTGCTCAGAAGAAGAAGAACAAGACAGTTATCCTCCGATAGTTCCCTAGATACCTCGCCAGAACCAAAGAAACTTAAAGAGTGTGACAAGTCTTACTCTTCCGAAGGCGAACGCGACGAAGAAGGTGACGACATTATTCTATCTGCTCTGAATATGGCCGAAGACCTTCAAAAACCACTGCAGGATATCCTTAAGAAGCTGGAAAAGGTGGATGCCATCGAAGAAGCAGTGAATAACCTCGGGAAGTCTTTCGAGAAGCTAGAAGGAAGAATACATACTCTCGAAGATGCGTACGTTACCACCAAGCGCGATGTTGAAGATCTTAAAGAAAGTTTGAACGCAAACGAAATAGATAAAAAGACGACAGCCGAGAGAATACAAAAGCTCGAAGACGACACAAAATCGAGCCTAGCAGCCCTACAGAAAGAGCATGAAGAGCTCCGTGCCAATTTTAAACTGATTGAGGATAACAACTTATATTTGGAAGCATATTCTAGGCGCGAAAACATTAAGTTTGAAAACATTCCAGAACAAGAAACGAACAAAGAGGACACAGAGACGGTGCTGCGCACCTTCCTGGAAACGGAATTGGGTTTTGGTGACGCTGCCAATATTGAAATACAGCGAGTTCATCGTCTAGGAAAAAAGAGAGGAGAAACCCCCAGACCCATACTTGCTAGATTCCTACGATATAAGGACTGCGGAAAGCTTCTTTCGCTGGGACATCGTTTACGAGGAACCAACTACAAAATGTACCAAGATCTTCCGTTTGAGATCGTCGAACGTAGAAGGGCACAGATGGAAACCTTCAAAAAGGCAAGACGCAATAATATTCCCGCAACCTTCAGCAAAGCCCAGCCTGACAAACTGTACATAAGGGGAAAAACGCAATAATATTCCCGCAACCTTCAGCAAAGCCCAGCCTGACAAACTGTACATAAGGGGAAAATTATGGCCTTTTGGAATGCCATTAGATCTGTGAGTTTAATAACACGTCTTAAATATTTAAGTTTTTAACTTTTAGTATTCTTCTTCAACAATTTATGTCGGCTCCGTTATTTCACCTGAAGATTTCTTTATTTAGTCAAAATTATGACCGATGGACGGGACGGAAAACACGCCTCTGTCGAAATACATCTCTTTCCTTGAACTTTGCTTGCTTTTTCGATTCTGGAAATCAAGCAAGCTAGATTTCAACACAAATGCCGCGCTCAGTCGGTGACCATTTTTATTTCGTTTGGTGTGTACATGTACTTGTATGTTCTCTTACTTTTTTCGTCGGGGAAAAAGTGTCCTACAGCTATGTAAATATTTCCTTTGAAAGACCTAATCTTGATTCTATGAAACTTCGTCCAACAAATGTTTGTTTATGGAAATCAACCCGAACAGCTTTGCATTCGAAATACCGCTTCAGCTCAAAAGATGCAAATCAAACAGGTAACACCTCATCTTTGCTGGTTCACTGTTTAAAACAATACCCTGTAATTAACAGTAGTAATGGCTGAACTAAAAATTGCATCTATGAATGTCAGGGGAATGGGAAACAACAACAAGAGAAGAGAGACTTTCAACTGGCTCAGAAACAAACAGCAATCAATTATCTTTTTGCAAGAAGTACACTGTACGGAAACAACTATTGGCACCTGGAGATCTGAATGGGGCTACAAAGCTCTTTTTAGTTGCTTTTCAGGCAACTCAGCAGGCGTTTGCATTCTCTTTAGCAATAATTTTAAATTTGATATTTTGAAAACCTTTTCGGACCCCTCCGGACGTTATATTGTGTGCGATATTAAAACTGGCGAAAAATTGTTTACCCTTGCAAACATTTACGCTCCTAATGAAGACGACCCGACCTTTTTTAGGCAAGGTTTTGATCACTTACACGATTTTGCGTGCGAAGAAATAATTTTGGGAGGTGATTTCAATCTCGTTTTGGATGTTAAGGAGGATAAGAAGGGCGGTCTTCCCAGAACCTACCAAAATGCTTTGAAAATAGTCAATCAAAATTGCGAAGAACTTAACTTAACCGATATATGGAGAACGCTGAACGCTGATAAACACAGATATACATGGCGCCGGAAGAAGCCAGAAATTCAATGCAGGCTTGATTTCTTTTTAATAAGCTCAGATTTAATCTGTGATATCAACCTGGCAGACATTGTGCCCGGGTACAAAACCGATCATTCAATGATATTGCTTAAAATAGCCCTACACTACAACCCAAGAGGAAGAGGCTTCTGGAAGCTAAACACCTCTCTCTTGAAAGAGGAGGAATATTTGAACTTAATCAAAACAACTATTTACCAAACAAAAAGCGAATACCAGTTTGACAACTCGGTTAATCCGGCCCTGCTCTGGGATATGATGAAAATGAAAGTAAGAGAAAAATCGATTGCATACATGTATGCAGCAGCTAGAAACCACAAAACTAAGTCCCGTGAGGATATCCTTTACAAAGAAATATCAGGTTTGGAAAAAGAATTGGATGAAAACACTGCCCTAAACGACACACAAAAATCGCTGTTACAGTCAAAACTTGATAATCTTAGAAGTGAGATGGAAGAAATCATTGAGTATCGTACAAAGGGTGCCATGTTACGGTCGAGAACCCGATGGCATAATGAAGGAGAAAAGAACACAAAATACTTTCTAAATCTAGAAAAACGACACTACAGACAGGGAACAATTAGTCGCTTAAAGAAAGGTGAAAACGACTTTGCAACCACAGATAAGGAGATCCTTCGTGAATGCGAGTCTTTCTTCAAGGATCTTTATTCTTCTAAGATGAAAACTGATTCGTTACTTCCAGAAACTGACTTTTTTTTCTCAGAGAACGATACCGTTTTAAGCAACGAAGAACGCGATTCCATTGAAGGTCTGTTAACTGAATTGGAATGTCTCAATGCTTTGAAAGATATGGAACCAGACAAAAGCCCGGGAACAGATGGCTTGCCTTCTGAATTTTACCAAATGTTTTGGAGTGAAGTTTCCAAACCTCTGCTAGAAGCTTTAAATTACGGTTTTGAGATCGGCCAGCTGTCTATATCCCCAAAACGAGGTATAATAAAACTTATTCCCAAGAAGAGTGAAGAACTTTACTACATCAAAACCTGGAGGCCGCTTTCACTCTTAAACTGCGATTACAAGATAGCTACAAAAGCAGTTGCAAACCGCCTGAAGACCCATCTCCACAAACTGATAAACAATGACCAGACTGGCTTTTTGAAAGGACGGTTTATAGGAGAGAACATTCGGCTAATTGACAGTGTTATCAATTGCACCGCTGCTAAAAAAATTCCCAGACTCCTACTTTTCCTTGACTTTGAGAAAGCGTTTGACACATTGGAATGGTCTTTTATACAAAAAACACTTCTTTCTTTTGGATTTGGCCCTTCCATTGTCCAATGGTTTAAAACCTTTTATAATAACACTGAAAGCTGTATTATGAACAACGGCTGGGCAAGCAACTTCTTTTCGGTCCACAGGGGTGTCCGCCAAGGCTGTCCTCTCTCCCCCTACCTTTTTATTCTTTCAGCCGAATTTTTAGCCAAAGCAATCCGGAAAAGTACAGACATAAGAGGTTTATTAGTTAAAGATACTGAAATTAAATTAAGCCAATATGCTGACGACACAACTTTAATTCTTGACGGTTCAGAAAAATCACTCACTGAAGCCCTGAGGATCTTAGAAAGCTTCGAGAAAGTTTCAGGTCTCAGACTAAACAGTAAAAAGACTGAGGCTCTTTGGATAGGCTCTTGTGCAGGCAAAAGTGAAAAACTGCACCCAGAAAAAGATTTCAACTGGCAAAATACAAAGGTTAATGCGCTCGGAGTTTGGCTATCGACCGACCCGGAAATTACAATCAAACTTAACTTCGTCGAAAAAATAGAAAAAATGCAGAACTGCTTGGGCTGCTGGGCAGTTCGAAGACTAAGCCTTATCGGGAAAATAACAGTTCTTAAGAGTTTGGTTGCCTCCCAAATAATTCATCTTTTGTTGCCTCTTCAAATCAATTCTCAAATTATAAAACAAATAAATGACCTCTTTTTTGACTTCCTTTGGAACAGTAAAGGTGATAAAATCAAGAGAAATGTTATCACCCAAAATTATGGCAACGGAGGACTTAGAATGATCGACATTTCATCTTTTAATAAAGCCCTTAAGTCCGTGTGGATAAGAAAGTACCTGGACGAAAGTAACAATGGGAAATTGAAACTTTTTTTTGACGCTGAGCTCGAAAAACTTGGAGGCCAAACTGTTTTTAGGGGTAACCTCGACATAAAAGACACGAGGAAGCTTGCTAACAATCTTAGCCCGTTTCTGAAAGAGATTCTCGAGGTATGGTCTGAATTAAACTATCAAAGTTCGATAGAAACGGTAGAGGCCTTTCTCACACAAAGCCTATGGTATATTCTTTGATTAGAGTTATGGAAAAACCAGTTTTCTATAAAAGTTGGTATCAAATGGGCATTTCTCATGTGAATCAAATCGTTAAGGAACAACCAAGTACTTTCTTGTCACCAACAAAATTTGAAAGCAAGTATCATACCAAGGTTTGCCCTTTGACACTCTACGGAATGACATCTACCCTCCGAGAACTCTGGAAAAATCAAAAACCACCAAGTGTACCACTAAAATGTAAAGAACAAGAGTCTTTCACAACCGCCTTTTTAAAATCGAAAAAACCCAGCAGACTAGCTTATCAAAAACTGGTGGAAGTAAATTGTAAATATAAAATTTCCAGCCAGGAGAAATGGAGCAAGGTTTTCCCAGAAGCTCGTGATTTAATCTGGCATAACGCATACATGACTGCTTTTAAATGTACGAAAAGCACCAAACTGATTGAATTTCAGTTTAGATTCCTTCATCAAACTTTGGCAACAAACGTATCTCTAGTCAAAATGGGATACAAAGATGACATTATGTGTACATTTTGCCATGAAGAAGCTGAAAATTTCACGCATCTTTTCTGGTTCTGCAGCAAAATAAAACTTTTCTGGAAACACCTCGTTGCTTGTCTAAAGGATCGTAACCTTTTATCCAACGACTATCTTCTCAATAATCTTGTCGTCTTGGGTCTGATGCCCGATACTTCCAAAAACAAAGCTGCAATTAATTTTGTTCTGTTACTTGCGAGATTCTACATTTGGCTCTGCAGAAGCAAAGGAAATATTCCAACTATTGAAACTTTTAAGCCTTTTTTAAAACAATATAGGGAAGAAATTGAACTTTCTCTCTTTAGTAATCTTTTACCAGTTTGAAGTCTCTCGCTCTTTTTACACTTTCCTTCCTACCAGGCATTCTCTTTTTTCTTCCCTGCCTTCAATATTCAAAATATGTAAAGCTAAATTCCAGTGAATCAGCAGAGAAAATATCTTTGAGTTTAAGAGTACAGTTAACTAAAATTTACCATATATCCCCTCCCCCTCTATGTAATTCGTACTGTATTCGTAGCGTATGTAATTTGTATTGTAAGTGGTTTTTTTTTATATATATAAGTAAAGCGCAGAGTAAAGCATTGCTAGTAGCGTAAGTATCTCTCAATGTAAGTATTGTAAGTGGTGTTTTTGTAAGTAAAGTATAGTATTGTTAGTAGCGTAAGTATCTCACATTGTAAGTAAGCACTGTTTTTTGTAAGCGGAGTATTGTATTGTTTAGTAGCGTAAGTACCGCACATTGTAAATAAAAGAAGGAAGAAAAAAAAACCACCAAAAAAAAAATATATATATATATGAAAAAGAACGAAGACACAATAAAAATTATTAGGTGCAACAAAAACTCATCACCAAGGAAAAGTACAACAAGAAAGGATCACCTTTTTACCTGGTGAACATCCAGATCCACAATGAGTATTTTGCCGACTACTTGGCTGTTAAACATGTCCTTAGCAGTTATGGCGAGATCATTCAGCATACAGAAACCTGAGCCATGTGCAGGGAAGGCGTGATGCGTGCCCCCTCCCGTGCTACAGGCCAGTCCATATTCCATGGCTAACTTAGCAGCAAGCATGGTACCACCTAAGACATTGGAGCAAAAAAAATATTTTACATTTCGAACATGAATTTTTGTGTTACTGAATGAAGGGTTGGAAGTAATGTTCAGCAAGATAAGAGAGGGATGTCAGGTAAAAATTCTGAGACACATTAAGCAATACCGTTAGGAAGGTCTAGACAGACACATGCCTATTGACCCCTCAAATATCACACAATACAATAAGTTTATTGGTCTCTCAGAGCCCCTTTACAATGGAAGTTGAAAAATAGCTAATAACTAAATGAAAAATACTAAATGAATAAATAAAAATTACAATACAATAATATCTCAACATCACCACCTCTTGTTAATGAATGTTATTTGGAACACTGAATCTACAAGCAGCTGCAATAGCAGTCTGCTAATCATTACAGACATATTGCATTACAGACATATTGAAGTGCAGACTCCCTCCTACCAGTATTTCCCTTTCTTTGAATCAATGTTGTATGTATTCTAGAATCACATTTCTCGAACCCAGCAGTATCAACACAGACAAGAACTGTTTACGTTTACACTAAATTAAATTAAAAGGGAAAAGGCTAATTATGGCAAGGGTATCTCAACAGTACTACAATCCTACTATGTTGCCAATTTTAACCTCTCAGACCCTGGGTTGCAAGTGACTTTAGTTTAGTTTTGGTTCCTTAGCTGGTTCTGGGGGTTTTCTGCAGTCCTCAAAATAACTTGACTTTTCCTAAATGACTGGTTAGCTCAGTGGTAGAGCACCGGACTAGCGTGCGGGAGGTCGAGGGTTCAAACCCCAGCCAGACCAACACTCAGGGTCACTCAGGGTAATTGAGGAGAAAGTGCTGCCTTTGTATAAATTGTAATAATATCTGCAAATGGTTAGACTTTCTAGTCTTCTCTGATAAGGACGATAAACCATAGGCCCCATCTCACAACATCTTCGTAATTAATTCTGTGGGACATAAAAGAATCCACACACTGTTCGAAAAGAGTAGGGGATGTAGTTCCCAGTGTGGTGGTCTATCTCTCATCTGATGGTTAAATGCTCAGAGATATTAGCTACACAAACTACTCTAAAATCCGAGGGTAAATACAGTGATGTATGTATGTATGTATGTATCAAATTTAATGGAGAATGTTCATTAAAACAACCCATGACAGGTGTTTTTTTTGGCCTCTCTAAACTTAAAACATGACTTTAAAATTTATCTATAGTTACTGTTAATTATTTAACTATTGAACTGAATTCACTCCTTATGCTCTCATCCAATACCATACTATGTTCAGTTGTATTTAGCAACCCTGTTCCAGATCAGACACCATATATCAAAACCATATTCCAGACTCTCCATTTCTATACAAACTATGGATACCGTAATATCACTTTTTGGTAATGAATAAAGAAAGATGGTAAATGAGAAAGATGTAACATCATGCATCAAGAATGGGTCAGAGAAAAGTCTACTGCTCTTTCCTGGATTGAGCAATTGATTGTCAGGTGCTGCATTAAGCCATTACCATAACAGGAATGACAACCTCTGCCACCCAGAAAAAAAACATGAAAGGTGTTCAAAAAAGATATGAGTCAGAAAAGATCCACACAAAAGCATACCTACTTCAAGGAAACATCTTTTCACAAGTTCTTCAGACCAGTGAAATCCAGTTTTTCTCATCACATCCAAAGGAAGGCTTCCCTTAATGAAACTGTCCACATAGTCCTTGTCATGAACACATGTCACTGCCTCATAACTAGGCTCTATGGGTTGAAATATTTGAACAGAGTCCAACAGTTTGTCTTTAACAATCCAGTCCATTACTTTGACAAACTTTGCCATTTTAAATCTGTGCTTTTCAGGCCACTGGCAACTGAAGCCTTGGTGATGAACAACTGGTAACTTGCCAAGTGATCTACCTTAAAACAAAACAAACAAACTGATCACTTCTGCAATGAAGGAAGCAAATTCTGTACAATTTTAAAAATTGATATGGGGGAAAGCGAGTTCAATACTTGTGCTGCTGCAGCCATGTTGAATGATCAGTCACCTGTAGTGTTCCATAAGATTTAAGCTTATTTAAGCTTAAGCTTAAGTTTAAGTGTTATGTGCATGGATTCATAGTATTTCAAAATTTCATCTGTGTGGTTGGAAAGGTTCATTTTAAATTAAAATGATAGATGAAAAACTGTCTATCTATAATGAAATAAAATAAAATACTTATATAGTGCTATTTACATAAGAATTATCAGTAGCGCTTACTTAAAAATCTTATCCAAATGATATGAATATATAATGTAAAATGCAATTGAATTAATAAAAAATGTTCTACAGTATATACAGTATATACAATTGAATTAATAAAAAATGTTCTAACCTGCCTGAAAAAGGTGGGTCTCAAATTTTCGTTTGAAATTTCTTAATGAATGAATATCAAACAACTCAGCAGGCAAACTATTCCACAAAAACTGAACAAACTGAAAATTAATTACTAACTAGCTTCCATAGACTCAGCATTCGATAACCACTCCCTCTCCCACAGCTCCTCATGGAACAGGGTCTGGAAGGGGTTTCATGTCATATGTGAATTTACTGAAATAGAGAGCGTGAATCGGGAAAATAAATGAAATAGAGCCGTGATTCGTGAATTATACATTTACTGTTACACGTGATAGGTTGTCGTCTGTGAATCATGATTTTAACAGTAAGATTTCGTGAACATCAGATAACAAAGATAACCTTAAATTTATAATCCAAACAAAACCATGGAAGATGCCAATACCACAAGTCAAACCCGAGTTAGCTGCATCAAAGTTGGTGACAACAACCACTGGATCATGCATGCTCAGCATAGCTAATAAGCATAGGTGATAAGCACATTGTTTACGCCGATTGATCAATATTTCTGCTCTGTTTTTGAGAAAGGAAATGCTTATTGAATGGTTTAGGATTCGAGATATGGTCATGCCAGAGAAACCTCCTCAATTACTCATGGAAGCATCTTTTGCAGAAAAAGGTGGGTAGGATTCCTGGACTGTCAATAAAGGCCGGTAGCTGGCTAAAACTGCCGGCCAGTAAGCCATCTTCAGCCACCAGTCAAGGTGAAAAACATTCTTTTCCCTGTTTTGAGGAGAATTAACAGCATATTGTACAAGGATTAGACAATAGAAATCATGAGTCTGCTCACGCTCGATCATTCATGTGAATGGTGTGGAATGCCAGGAACATTTAACTGAATAGTTCCCAGTCTTGCACTTAATCTAATGAAACAACGTGGCATCCGTGCCGAAGAGGCAAGCACTAATAACAACATTTTAACTGTGGTTGAATATAATCATCATTTATTTGCACTCTTTTTAATTATATGAATCACTTTTATTCTGTCAATCTGGGTAACTTTCAGCTAAATAACTTTCTTATTTTAAACTAAAATAATCAAGTTTTCAACCCTCAAATGTTAGTGTCTTTCTGTAAGGGAAATATTCATAAAAATGCTGGAAATGGTATTTTTGAGACTCAAAATTTTTGGAGAATTTTCTGGAGGGGCATGCCCCCATACCCCCTCCCCCCCCCCTAGGAAGTTCTGTGCCTTTGGCACTTACTTCCATGGCTGCCTACCTGCCTTCCTGGCTGTATCGACAAAGCTCAACTCAACATACGATTGCCCTCGAGACATTGTACTGTTGAAAATTGGGGGGGGGGGGGGGGGGGCTAAAGCCCCCCCAGCCCCTCCCCCTGCGCGGTGCCTTAAGTTAGAACACCTTATGCACTTGTCATTGGAAACCCCCACCCCCCCACCCCAGAGAGACGTGGGGCGTACATGGGGATTTACAAGTGCTTAGACAACTTACCAGCCCCCAGGGGGTGGGGGCATAGTTCACTTTAGACAATTTATATTTTAGACGGGAACTGGACTCTAGTCTGAAGCACATTGTCGATTGTTCAAAAGGCCAGGTTCTGAAGGTGAGTTAAACGACTTTCTTTGCCATTTTGATGCATTTGTGTTGTCCTTCAAACAGAATCTCCAAACACATGGAACTGCTCTGGGGACGAAAATGGCTGTTGCCTTCCCCAATATCTTCATGGCAAAAGTCGAAACAGAAATTATAGATAGATAGATAGATAGATAGATAGATAGATAGATAGATAGATAGATAGATAGATAGATACTTTATTATGCAGAGGATTCATAAAGTTTACACTTAAGCCAAAGGGTGATTAAACCACTCGTTTGGAAATGCTATATAGACGACATTTTCTCCCTCTGGAACACAAACAGAGGAGATATAACACAGTTCATTGAGAAAGCAAACAAACACCACCCAATAATTAAATTCACGGCTGAAGTTTCAGAAACTGAAATAACTTTCTTGGACACTATCATATACAAAGGTGTACGATTTGAAACAGCATCAGTTCTTGATGTGCGAACCCATTTCAAGCCCACTGAGACATTTCAATATACACATTTCTCATCCTGTCACCCACCCGGTGTTAGGAGGGGATTTGTGAAACGAGAGGCTTTAAGACTTCTGAGGACAAACTCTTCTAAAGGCGCTGTTACACTGTGCAATGTTTCGTGCAACTTGTGTCACAATGCCATTGCGAGACAAGTTGCACGAAACATTGTACCAAGTGTAACATACCCTGCAACGGCTGAAATCGTTGCGACACAAGTTGCACAAACCGTTGCAGAAAGTAACGGGGTCGACCCCCGGGCCTACCAGGGAGATATGAAGGGGAATACAAAGAGATGGACGGGATTCTTTGCCCGAGGGTAGGGGAAAATCTTGACATTGACACCCCCAAAGATTTGGGGGTGGGGGAATTCACAAGTTTGAAAAGGATGTCATGGGAATTTTCAGCTGAGAGACACCTGACCCAGGAGACTTTGTCTTGAGAGATTCCCCGCCCCCCAGGGGAAATTCCTCAAGTTTGTTAGACTGATTTTACAATCCCCCTGGTTAGCCTGTGGGTCGACCCCACGGGGAAGCCGATGACATGTGCATAAGACCTTAAGCCGAGGCTACACGAGCGATTTTTCGCTCGCGCCGGTGATGCGATTTTTTCAATTTTGTCGCGTCACCAGCGCGCGATGAAAATCGCAAGTGTAGCCACCCTTGAACTGGCAACGCAACAGGTAAAAAGTCGCAAGAAAAAAATCGCGAGAAATTGAAAGAGTTTAACTTTTCGCGATTCTTTTTCTGCGATTTTTTGAGCTGTCGCATCACCTGTGCGAGGGTGGCTACACGGGTGATTTTCATCGCGCGCCGGCGACGCGACAATTTTACAAAAAATCGCATCACCATCGCAAGCAAAAAATCGCTCGTGTAGCCGCGGCTTTAGATAACATTATGACCTACATGTACACCAGACACTCAGTGAGCGTATGAACATGAATTTTTGTCACGTAACCATGTGATTCATGAAAATGGCTCCAAAATTAAAAGGAAAGTGATTCGTGAGTGTATGGAAATTAAACCCGTGATTCGAGATCCAGACAGACCCCACCTTCCAGACCCTGATGGAACGATTACGAGTACAAAAGTGTGTATTAAAAAAGAAAAACACCGTACCTGTCCGGATGTATTTCCGCTGACAATAACTGCGTTTGTTAAACATGTGCGAAAATAGTCTTGTCAGACTTTTGGACGGAGACAACGGCGACACAAAGCAAAGTTCCGCGACACCTTTTACGGCCGCCATCGCCGCCATGTTGGAGGAAATCAAAGAGCCCGCAATTTACAGCGGAGTTCGTTAAAATGTAGTGATGTGGAAAGTGATGTGTCACTTCCCGCTCACTTTTGTACATTGAACAAAAAGACAGAAATTTTGCTCTTTAGAGGCATGGGAAGTACGTTTTCGTATCTTTTTAATCGCCTTCTTGGAAAAGACGATGTCAGGATCCTCATGGTGGGGCTTGACAATGCGGGAAAGACGACGATTTTGTACAGATTGAAACTCGAAGAAGTCGTCTCAACAGTTCCTACATTAGGATTTAACGTCGAAACCGTTACTTACAAGAACATAGGCTTTACAGTCTGGGACATCGGCGGACAAGACAAGATCAGAAGTCTTTGGAGAGTTTACTTCCAGGGAACTCAAGGCCTCATATTTGTTGTAGACAGCGCTGACAAGGAGAGAATTGAGGAAACGAAGGCCGAACTACACAAGCTTTTGGGCGAAGCGGAGCTCGCAAACGTGGTTCTTCTTGTGTTTGCAAACAAACAGGACATGCCTGATGCTATGAGCGCTTCTGAGGTTCGAGAAAAGCTTGGTCTGGTTAACATGCGGGATAGACCTTGGTTCGTGCAATCGTCTTGTGCTGTGAAGGGGGAAGGTTTGTACGATGGACTAGACTGGCTAGCTTCTCAAATTAAACAAAGGAAATCATGGATTTGAGACTTGAGCTAGCATAGAAATCACCTTAACTTCGAGTATAGATTATGCCACAGGCGGAGAAAAAAATAGATTTTAAGGGAACTGTACTTTGAAACTGTTAAAAACAGCTCTTGAGCGCAATGCCACTGAAATAATTGGGCGGAATTTAATTAGCACTACAACAGGTGTTATAATTTACTTTATATGACAAATGTGCTTTGTTGAAGGACTTGTCAACAACTTTGCCGGATATTTCAGTGCAAGAAAAATTACCGGATATTTATGAAACTTGTCAATATTTCGTCATGCTTTCAAAACAATAATCTATACCCTTAGGAAGGTCTATATTAGTTTGAATGCCACCACTGTGGAAATTCCACTTCAGCTTTATGGTGGTATCCTTCAAAAGTTTTTGGCTTGTGGTTTCACAATCCCTCAAAATTTCTTTCATGGGTATTTTCCGAAACTGCACAACATTACGCATGACTGCACTCTGTAGGCTGGAAGAGGTCTTCCGAGTTGCTTTGTTGCTTGTTTACAACTCTGTCTGTTGCCTGTTTGGTTAGGGACAAATGTCATTATTGCAAATAAATCAGAAATTAAAAGTCAATTGTCCCTGTCACAAACTGTTGTGATCTTTCTGTCAGTTTCTGTTGGTTGTCGGTACTAAGCCTGTTTTTGGAGCCATGTCTCTTGTTGCTTCTACCCCTTGGAAGACCCCGCCTTGCAGCTTAATGCAGAAAATTCTTTTACAATTTCCATCATTTTGTTATAATAAGATTTGTGAGATTAAGATTTGAAGATTTATAGCTCTTATTAAACCAACTGAAAGTGGCAATTCCTGGCAGACAATATCATTGAATTACCCATGAAAGTATGTAAATATTTAATTTTGAATGCTGCAAAAGAAGGGGTCATGTTTGTGTTGTGCTTCAATTGGGTGAGGTTTTTTCAAAAGTTATCTGATTTATCCTTATTTGAAGATTGCTGAAAACAATATTAAAAAAGGCTTGTTTTTCTTTTTCCCATAAAGGGTATACAAACCTGGGACTGTTAAAAGCACTTTTCTTTTGTACCATATCATATTTTCATGTGCTTTCTAATATTTGTAAACCCCAATTTGTAGGTTTTGTTTAGATATTGTGTTGCTCCAGAAAATATACATGGTCCCTACCATAGTAACTTTTATTTCTGGACCCCAAACATTTAGAAATTCCAGTTTGACTGGAATTTCCCTGAAAAAAATAAACCTTTGAAACCTCTCCCCCTAAAATTTTTCATTGCTGAAACCACAAGTTACTAAACTATCATAGTACTTCTTACCTTTAATATGGGCACTAAGATCAAATTTGAGTATGATACAACATTTATACATGAACTTTTATCAGAGCATCAATTGAAACAGTTTTTAAGAAACTGATCCGTATGAAGAAATCATTAGCTCAAGACAACCAACAGTGAAAGACAGATTTGAGTAGTTGGACAATGTTCAAGTGATTGGATGCATAAATGTGAAGTTCAAGTCACTTCAGTTGTTTGTTGTGCACTGGTTGAGCCCACTTTTTAATAGGTAGAGAAGGGAGCAGGATTTTGAGAGCACTGGCCAGCTGGCCAATTTGCTCTTGGGAAGCACTTGCCTGGGTCTGCCATCACTCACGCAGTTCATCACGCCTGATCAGTAGAGAAAGTCGTCTTGTTTTGTATTTGACCAGTGGTGTCATTTTGTAGATGTTTTTGGATTTTGTAATCCTTAGGAAGCAGAAGTCATATTTGTTTTTAAAACTGCAAGTAATAGTGCTTGGTTTTTGTTGGAGATTTCATAATTAAAAAGTGGAACTACATAATTAGTAAATTATGTTTTGAGGTCAAAATGGAAACTAGTAGGAATCTGCAGTGTATGCTTTGCAAAATGTATACCTCTAGAAGATGAAAAGCAAACTGGCCCATTGGGGTAGGTGATCCACACTGTATGACTTGTGCTTGCCTGGGCCAGAAGACGAGTGCTAATTTCCAACTCTGGGATGGGGAATATGGGAACCAGGAATGAAACATCCCTTGTGAAACAGAAGGCAAAAACAAAAGCAGGTCTTAAAAGTGAATGTGAATTATTTTATTGCTAAGCTTAAGGTACATTTTTTCTTTAGACTTAAGAAAATAAATATATGTTTCTGAAGTGAAAATTTCCATCCAGGAGGTTCTTGTTTCCAAGAAGCAATATTTGCTTACAAAAGATGTCTGTTGTGTGGTGTAATGGCAAAGTTTCCACACCACTGCCTTCTAATAGCCTCCTTTGCAGACGCCCCTTTGGCTTCTCATGCAATCTTTCCTCCCCAATGAGCCAATTAAGAATGTCTGCAAAGGAGGCTACCATCTAATTAAGCCAGGGAAGATTAAGCTTTAGTTTAGGAAAAACACTTTCTGGCCATTTGTTGGTCAAACAGGCAGCCAATGGTATTTCCCAGTTTTATAAGAGTCTGTTGAACTTCAGCGAGCTATTGGTCACCTGATATACAGGTGTATGTCATGTTTTTAACCTTTTAACCATTGTCATAAACAGCAACAGCACTGACTCACATTTTTTATTTCCAATCAGTTATGTTAATGTCATACTCTTGATAGTTGTCTCTAGGCCATTTCTTGAATTCACACCATGGCAAATCTTTTTGCTGGCTGAACATTTTTCTTGGAAAGTTGTCCCTTGTCATCTGCAGTAAAAGATCTTCAGCTTGAGGATCAAGCAGAGCATTTGCTTTCAGTTCTTCAAGAACAACATGGAAATTTGACATGTCAACAAAATTAGCAGAAACAGCTAAAGAATCTTCCAAGTTTTCTACTCTGTGTGCGCAGCCATAAGGGACAAAGAGTAATTCACCAGGCTGTAAAATGCATTGTTGAGGAGTTGCTTTGCTCAGTAACGGATGCTTGTCAAAGTCTGGACAGCTTAGGTCTACATCAAACACAAGGTCCATTGAGTGTTCATAGTGCGGATAGAGCAGTGGTGTATCATCTCTTTGGAAAAATGTCCACCTGCAAATAAGTATAATATGAACATAACTAAATAATTGATAAATTAACTGGATGCTGAATATCATAAGACTTGTAGCTTCTGTGGAGGCAAGGTGGTTGAGTGGTTAAGGCACTGGACTTGGAATTGAGAGGTCTCAAGTTTGAGTCCTGTTCTGACCATTAGCTGAAGCTTTTTCTTACAGGCCCCAGGTTTAACTCCTTGGCCACAACTGTCAATATTTAACTGATCCAAGTCTTGTCAGTTAGGTGTTACATTATCCCTGAGTAGACCCTATGGGAGGAGGATTATTAGACAGAGGCAAAAGACTTAAATCGCTGAACTTGTCAAGTTCCAGGAAATAACCATATCACCCTAAGAACACTCCCTGGAATTTTGTGAGGGGAAAATCAGTCTAAAGGCTAAATCTTAAGCAACGCATTATGCTAAATTTAAGTTTCAAGAGAGGTTAGGTTGGGGGTGGGGGATTTGCCTCATCGCATCTGAGCTTGCTTCTTGTACCTTTTTCTGCCTTGAAAAAGTGCCATCCAAAAGTTAGAACCAAATGCATCAACATGAAGATCACTGTGTAACCCTTGCGGTGCAACAAACAGGCTTGGCCAACTGTCCCTGTACAAAGAGCCAGGAGCTGTCCTTTGCAAGAAATCTCCAGCAAAGTATTTTGGAATCACTAGTTCTTTGGCTAGCTCAGGGGCATGAGTTGGTATACTCCAGTCAAACAGATATAAAGGTTCTTGGCATGACCCCAGTGAGTCAATAAAGTCTGATATTTTCATGCTACAAGCAGGTTCCAACTTGGCCCACTCTGTTGATTCTTTCACCATCCTCTTAAGGGAAGCCTTTTTATTTCCAATGACCTGTGTGATAAATCGAAAAATGTGCCAAAACTATTTTAAAGCATAAAGGGGGGTTAGTTTCTAAAGAAACAGTAGTTTATCACAGGAGTTGACAATGTAAATTGACCACCGTACAGAGATTTAAATGTAGATTTGATGAAGGGCTAAACGCTTGAAACATCAGCTTTTTGAATGTCTTTATGGTGGTCAATTTACATTGTCAACTCCGTTGACCCATCAACAGGGTGCCAAGACTGAAGCATTTTCCTGCAGGTGTTGGGTTTTCTTGTGGGCCCTCTTGACTTTTCAGCCAGGGACCACTATGCGGTGGAGGGTATTCCCTCATATGGGCTGGATAGGTATGTGCAGCCCCAAAGGGTATGGTTTTTTAGCCGTTTTGGTCTGAAGTAGGGCATTGATTTTGACCATTTTGTTCTGAAATAGGGTATGGTTTGTTCACTCTAGTCTTGAATTGGGTGGGGTTTTTTTTTAAGAAGTTACATCTTCACCATTAGGTGATAAGACCATCACCAAAAGCCCTTGTCAAATTATCCTTATGCCAACAGTGTACGTGAAAGAGGTCTGAAATTTGGTCAGGCCTGACATAGGGTAGGGAAAATCGCAGACTAGCAGTCTATTGAAATTTAAATACTCCTTCCAAAGGAAGTAAAATGTTAAACTAAAATTTTCATAGTTGTTGCTTGGTAATGGTCATAATCTACAATCTTCGACAAATCTCTTGGGAAGGCTGGAACAATTTCGCTTATTAACGCCCCCCCCCCCCCCCCCCCTCTTTTCAATGTTGAGATAAATGTTGAATGGAACCACACAATTTTCGTACTTTTTTTATTCGCTTAACATCCAACATTGAACTAGGGGGAGGGGGAGGAGAAATCATCCACAGAAATGAACATTTAATTAAGGGAGTTAAGGAAAACACACACTTAAGGATTGACGATCGTCAAATCTTCCCAAGTAAAATTGTCGAAGATTGTAGTTGGTTGGAGTGCAGGCTACTAAAACATATATTTCTGCAGGTACGTAAAAGGAATATATCGGGTGACAACAACTGAAAAGGAACAATGAAACGAAAAAGAAAACATTCTATTCGTTCAAATAGTACTCCTTGTAGTACGCTTCAGTATACTTCAGTCTATATACCAAGTCCTCACTCGGCTCACTGAAAGTTCGTTGTTTACTAGCGTCACGTGACTAATGAAATTAGCATCTCGTCACACTTTCATGAGCACGCTTCATTTCGTTCTCTGCTGCTGTAAAGCCTTTATTATGGGCGGTGGATGGTATCCGCTCTTATTTCACTACCTGTGTTTCTTGGTACACTTGGTTGGAGTAACATATTATCTGTCCGAAATCAAGTTCGAAAGCCACGAAAGTTATGGAGGAAGATTCAAATTTTTGACATTCATTAACATGTTGTTGCAGTTTCTGTACTTTAACATGGCGGCGGTCACGGGATTTCACGAGTTCGTCAAGAAGCGTAAAAGCGAAGTTTTTGCGTCCGTTTGCGACTATACCTTCGCCTGTTTCGTCTTTCCTGTCGGAATGACAGTGAGCATTTTGTTTTGGGGTCTATACGCGGCAGATCCACATTCGTGTCAGACGCCGGAAGAAGCCCAACTTATTCCCGCGTGGCATAATCACTACATGCACAGTTTCCCGTTCCTGAGCGTGATTTTCGAGCTGTGCTTCGTTAGACACAACTTCCCACAAAGAAAGAAAGGAATGCTGTCCGTTTTAGGATTTGCAGTTGTTTACACGGCGTGGGTTCTGTGGGTGGCATATGCTGGCCAAATCTGGGTGTATCCGTTCATGGAAAAGATGAGTTCGATTTTCATTGCTGCCTTCTTCGCCGGTGCCATTTCCTTTGTTTTGTTGCTCTACCTCGCTGGAGAGTGGGTGGCTATTCGTAGATGGGGACAAGACGCTGCTTTGCAAAAGAAAACTCTCTAGGTTATCGTATTCAAGTGGAAAATATCTTAGCGTGACGCTTCGCATATGCGTGACAAGCGCTAGTGAATAACGTGCGTGACAAAATGTTAATTTCGTTTTTACCCTTTCATCAACAGGAGGCCTCTCTTTGATAAGTAAAAAAATAAATGAAGTCCTCTTGGTGGTGAAAGGGTTAAGGAGATAGTTTTTAAGTAGCTGCATGTATTACCGGTAATTTAACAATAATCAGTAAATAGTAATTTATCTTGTCAAAAATAAGGCTTTGAAAATGTTAATAGATTTCTCGTGACTAATTCCCTGTCTCAGATGAGCTACAAAACAGTACTGGTTGTGTTTTCAAGGTCTCCTTTGAGTTGTGACCCAGTGAACTCAACGAATGGCCCATAAAGGGCTAATCCCCTTTTGGAAATTTAAGGGCATTGTACTTGAGACAAAATTATATCAAGCTATTGAACAATGAATCACCTCTTTTATGTGTTGCAAGTTCCAAGGCACAGTTGTCAAAGTCTCAACCAGACCTGTGATGATCACAGGGGTTCCAATCATACAGTACTCTAACAGGAAGTCTTTTACACCTAGAGTGCTATAATGACAACGATTAACCTGAAAATAAGATTATAAGAATTATTTTGATCACAAGGAGTGGGAAATTTTATCTAACAAATTGTCATTCTCCACCTTTCCGCATTTATCAATCAGGTTGTTAGCTCATTTTTGGGACAAGCAAATAGACAGCTTTCAGATGTCCCCTGCCAATTGGAATTTATGAAACTGCTTTGAATCCTTGCTCATTACAGATTTTTCATTTAGCCATTGTGGCTTCAGGAATTCTCAATGACAGGTTATCTATTGGGTATAAATATTCATAAACCAAAAGGTTCAGTAGCTGCGTGGCACAGTAAACAGTAAAAAGTTTTAAATAGTAATAACGCAGTGCCAAATTAAAAACAAAGTTTATAGCAGACGTTTCGGGCCTAGCCCTTCCTCAGTGCTAAGTTGAGTTTTGAATGGGACACATAAGTGAATAAGTAAACAGCTGTACGCGCGACTCTAACGGATAGGTAAGAGCGCGCGTGTAGAGCTGTTTAAAAAATAAAATCCACGTTCAGTCCACGCGGCCTAAGGGTGCCAAGATGAAAAATTAGGCGCATTTCGTCACGGCATCTGGCATTGTTAGTACCCCTGCATTGTTTCACGCAGCAGACCTCCATGTCACTAAGTCCGTGTCCGGGAATGTTGAAATGTTCCGCAACAGGGAAACCGGGCGGGTTTCTCGTAATGGCTCGAAGGTGTTCACCGGTGCGTTCCCTAAGCATGCGCCCAGTTGAGGAAGGGCTAGGCCCGAAACGTCTGCTATAAACTTTTGTTTTTAATTTGGCACTGCGTTATTACTATTTAAAACTTTTTATCTATTGGGTATAAAAACAACTCGGAATAGGCTCACGCTAAACCGGTAACACTTGGCCTCCTGCAGTCAGGTATAGAAAATATTAACATTGAAATGACTATAGTTTCTTATATAATTTGATAACCAGTGTGTAGGCTGTTAAATGTCAAAACTCCCATGTTTTTTTCTTCTTCATAGTGAGCACATGACAATATGTGACATTTTCAGTTTCACGCATGCTTTAAAAATCAATGAACTTGTCAAAAATTAACAATCTTCAGTTTTCTGATGTCTCAATAATTTTTGTAATGGTTTCATAATGAAATCTGCTCGGCAGCCATTCACTTTCAGTTGTGCAAGCGACCACACAAGTTTTATACTAACCTCAACTGGTGAAGCCATCTTATTTTCAAGTGTTCGATGTTTCAACAGATTCTCTTGAAAACAAGTTCTTTTATCTTCAAGATCTTTACCCCGTTGTACTTTTAAATGCAGCCATGCTATATTCTTATCATGTGGATCCAGCTTAGTGGCAATGTTTACAGTATTTAAAGCAGAAGAAGTGTCTCCTAGTAAGTCGTAATAAGATCCTAATGATGCATGAAGGGCAGCACTTCCAGGATACAAAGCTATCTTGTCCTTTAAAACATTGATCTGCCATTTCAGAAATGTTTTCCCCTCAGAAAGACTGTTGAAAACAAGAATGTCTTTTGTGGGATGAAGAGCACCAGAGAGGCAGTTCAGAGATAGGCAGGGGCAGTGGTTTACTTTTAGTCTGATGTGCAAGTATTGAACCCTAACAATTTTCAAAGAAACTATACCCTTTGTAATTATATTATGTAATTACAGTGACCTACAATACAGGTCATACATGTATGTCTTTGGGTTAAGGTGTCAAACTTCTTTGAAAACAAAGTAGTAAAACCAGTCATTTGATGCATCTGTTCTTTTTCCAGTACCTCTTGTTACCTTTTCCCACACAATGAAACATTTTGGGCAAATCTTGTTTTGTGACAACCTTGTTCCCAGGGTCTCTCCTCTTCCTGCTAATGAGGTTGGTTTTGTGAGTCATTGCAAAGGGGAGAGTGGGGAAACCGATGCTGTGCCAATAGTTATTACCCACATTGTAGACTGCTACTGGACTATAATCAACTTGTGTTCAAATTACACAGTTGACAATGATTCCCACGGGGAGTACTCAAGGATATATGTGACAAGGAAGAGAGAAGCCATTTTAGCCTTTGAAAGTGGTGACTTGTGGACTTTGGGAGGGTGGGACAAAAGGACTTGAAATTTTCTGATCAAGGTTTTGGTGTCAAAATAAAATGTAATCAGAAGCCTATGCAGAGGAGAAGCTGCAACTTGCATCAGAAGAGAAAAGAGCATGACCCAAGAACAGCCAGCAAGCTCAAGTGCAGCCAATGTGGCAGGGTCTACCACTCCCTTATTGGCATCCACAGTCACAACAGGTGCTGTTCCAGTGCCACCTAACAGCAACCCCAAGGAACAGATCCATGGCCATTTATGACCAACAGATGCCATTATTGTTATAAACTGCCTCAAACTCTCTTGATTTCTAATTATTTCTGGCACTGGCATTTTTTCAGTTTACATAAATTTATTTTTTTAATTTAATCCATTTTCACTGCATGTTCAATCATAATAAATAAAGAGGATTTAGACTATAAGAAAACTAATACGGAATAATAACATGAAATACACTGTAGACAA